>BLSH010485095.1:825765-844067 GCA_018402905.1 Glandirana rugosa | reverse complement strand
CAAACCATCTTTATAATATAGGTTGCACCCCAATGAAAAGTCAGCCCAGTGCTCTAAAAACCCAAAGCCCTCCTCCTTACACCAGGCCTTTAGCCATGCATTCAGGGCTCTAATCTCCCACTGCCTTTCCTGTGTTGCGCATGGCACAGGCAATATTTCAGAGAATATTGCCTTGGAGGCCCTTCCCTTCAACTTGCAACCTAATTCTTTAAATTGGTTCTTAAAGAGCCTCCACCTTCCATATATTCTGTCATTGGTTCCAACGTGGACCAAGACAGCTGGGTCATGCCCAGCCCCTCCCAGTAATTTATCAACCCGGTCCACCACATGCCGAACCCTGGCACCAGGAAGACAGCAAAGGATATACCCGCATTGTGCCTTTTGGACCAAAAAAGCCCCAGGAAAGACTCCCTAAAAAGATTCAAACATGCAGGGGACTTCCATAATGATCACCCCAAATGACTGACTCACCGCAACCTCTCTCCTTCCAGCTCCTTTTTCTCAGATGAGTATAAGTCTTTGCAGCAACTTTTAATGTTCAACCTCTCCATTCAGGTCTAATGGCACTGTCCTAACCATTGATATTTTTGCTATATGATATGTTTTACTTTTCCTCCTCCCTCCAGTTGTGGCGGGATGAAAATGTTTCTACAAAACTTCTGGTTATTGTTATACTCCCTCAGTCTCTTCACATGGGTGATTCTGCTTTAATTTCAACTCTGCAAACTAGCGGGCACAACACCAGTCTGCTATAACCACTCACGGGTCTGTCAAAGTTCATGTGAAACAGGGTCCTGCACCCGGGAGCTGAACTTGATGCAGTCACACCATGTGGAAAAAGTGGAGTCTATTATTGTTTTAGAAGTTTGTTTCAGTTCAAAGTTATTCCCCTTCCTCCCCCTTATGCTGCACAACAATTCTCTTCTAAAGGCACTGGATACTTATTTACCTATCCCTTGTCAGGTGTACATGACCTCAAAGATGATACCTTATACCACAAACGTCTTCATATTTCCCACCAATTGCTACAAACACAATACCTGCATATACCTTGTGCCCATCCCTTTTACATGAGAATTACGACCTGGAATGTAAAAGGGTTTGGGTCCCCTAATAAACAATCCAAAGTCTTGTGCCATCTTAGATGCCTAAAAACAGACATTGCTCTGATTCAGGAATCCCATCTGACCTCCCATGATTTTTATTGCAAGAAAAAAATGTGAGTAGGCTCCGTTCTGGGCTCTGAGGGCACTGGTCATAAGGTGGGTGTCCTTATTTTGATCCACAAAAAAAATTCCCCCCTGTGAGTTTTTATCCATAGATACTGACACCCAGGGTCTTATAGCCACGATACATGTTCGATGGGGATCTAGGGAGCTTAGGATCTCAAGTATATACGCCCCCAGCAATCCAGGGAAGCAGTATTTTGCAGACCTCTCTCAATGCTTATTGAAACATCCTCTCATACCCCATTTTTGGTACCTTTTTGGTACTGAAAATGTGATCTCCCCGGTGAAAGAAACAGAAATACACATAATTGCCATCTTGGACCATGCCCCTTTCTCTATGACCCTTAATGACTTCAACCCCCACTCCAAATGTCGCCTTTGGTGCTTCTCCTCATATCTTTCCAATAATAAAGATTTCCATGCATGCATGACAAAAGCATGGGACAAGTTTAACTTGACCAATGGGGTACACCAGGATAATCCAAATTTATTTTGGCATTTCTTAGGGGTAGGGTAATATCGAAAGCTGCTTCTTTTAAAAAACACACTTTGACAAAATTACATTGTGGCAAGCCTAAGGCTCAAACTAGCTCAACATGCTCTGGCCTCATCCAACACCCCAGTCAAACGCTCTTTTGACCATTGGGCTGACACCCTGGAGCTATCCCAACGAGCAACCTCTTCAAGTTTGGCAACAAATCAGGTAAATTGCTGGCAAGACTCTGTAGGGGCCCCCATAAACCCATCCATATTACTTCACTCATGATAAACTAGGTAACGTTCACTCCAAACCAAATGAGGTAGCCCAGGTCATGTTAGACTTTTATTCTTCTTTTTATGCCCCCGATCTCATTGATACTACTCTAGCACAGGAATTTTTAGATGCCCTAGACTTGCCGAAGGTCTCCCCAGCCTGACTTGAAGCATTAAATTCACCAATCTCATGTGAGGAAGTTTGATCCATCATACAACACCTACCCTCCGCCAAGGCCCGGGCCCTGATGGATTCACAGATGAATTCTATAAAGCCCTGCTAGACATCCTAAGCCCAGCTCTACTTAGAGTCTATAATGGTATATGGTCTGAAGGTTCCTACTTACAAACTGGTAACCAAGCTATTATCAAACTACTTAAAAAAAGGGAAAAACCCTTTAGAACCGGGTTCATACCGTCCCATATCCCTCCTCAATCTCGATTCAAATATCCTCTTCTAGATAGTGGCCAACAGACTAGCCAACATCATCCCCACCCTGATCCATCCAGCTCAGTCTGGCTTTGTCAAGGGCAGGACTGCCTCCCTAAATATGCGCAAGGTGATGATGGTCCTGGATTATGCCATGAAACATCCTAAGGAGGATACAGCCATCATCACCTTGGATGCAGAAAAGGCCTTTGAAAATGTAAACTTTGACTGGCTTTCCCTAGTCCTCACCAAGTTAAATTTCAATGGCCCATTCACCCACTTTATAAATCAAATGTATTCCTCCCCATCAGCCATCTTAGTTGTGGCTGACATTCTCAGCAAGGAATTCAAGCTGTTCAAAGGAAAGAGACAGGGCTGCCCATTGTCTCCCCTGCTTTTTAACTTGTCCATCGAGCCCTTATCTAGACATTTACTGTATAGAGCCCCCCTACATGGCATTTGTGTCGGAGAACTAGAACTTCGATCTGCTTTATTCGCAGATGACATGCTTGTTTTTACAGCATACCCAGCTGCTGACGTGGATCCCATCAAGGAGTTGTTTGACGTGTTCAAGAAATGTTCAGGCCTTCTAATCAATTATGGCAAGGGTGAAATTCTTCTCCCTGGTCCCTATAGAATCCCTGCCTGGTCCGATAAGTCACCCTTCTGCCTAGCTAAATCCCATATTACATACCTGGGCATAAAAATAGGTAAACCCCCCTCTTCCCTATACTCTCTTAACTAAATTTCACAGGGACTGAACAGCTGGATGGACCTTCCCCTCTCGCTCCTGGGGAGATGTCATTTATTTAAGATGGTAAGTTTTGCCAGATTACTCTACCCTTTGCAAACAATTCCTTTGTTACTGAAACACAAAGATGTGCAAACCCTTAACCAAATCATATCCCAATTCATCTGGCACAAGAAAAGGGCACAAATTGTCCTTACGAGACTGTATCTCCCCAGGAGGGAGGGAGGTGCAAATCTCCCCAATATAAGGTTGTACAATCTGGCCTGTTTGCTTCATATAGGTTTGGACTGGATAGCAAAGTCTTCCATGCTATTCTAACTTCGAAGCCAATATGGTCCACCCTTCTCATTGTCAGCGCTACTCCACACCAAGTGGAAATCATTGGGCCACACCCTCCAACATAATTTATTCTAAGGGACACTGTTATAGCCTGGAGAGAAATCCGCAAGCTTTTGAAACTACCTCCATATATCTCTAATTATCTACCAATTAAAGGATATCCCAGCTTCCCCTCAAGACTGGAACACAAACACTACCAAGTATGGGAAAACAAAGGCCTAGTGACTTTTGCCTCCCTATGTGACCCAATTTTGTGTACCCCTTACCCTTCCAAGAACCTGCAAAATCACTCTCCCTGCCAGCATTGCATGCCTTCTACCACAGTTTTCTGCAAGCTACTTGCAAGATCAGATCCAAACGTTTTGAGTCTTCAATTATTGATAAACTGCTATGCAAAGGGTCATATTCGATATAAGATATCTGCAAGCCACTGAGGCTGGCTACCATTTCAACCTCATTATCCTCTTCAGTGATGCAGGCTTCTAAAGACTTTCCTATAGAGGAATTAACAGAAAAGGTTATTAAAGGCTTCAACTTGGTCCTTCGTCTCAGCCCAAGTGAACCCTGGAGAGAAACCCAGTTGAAGATTCTCCGTCGAGCTTTCATTCCTTTTATTAAAGTCAAAGATAACCCTCAAGCCTCCACTTGCCATCTATGCTCCCAGGGACACCCATCGCTAGCTCGCTTCTGGTATTGCCCTCAAATTTCAGCCTTCTGGGACCAAGTCCTCTCCTATATCTCAGATAATACCTTTCTACAAATATCCAAAGACCCTCTACTACTTCTGTTTGGTTACTGGGACCTACCAGCACTAGTAAAGAACACACGAGGACCTATATCACTCCATGGAGCCTGGATCCAGACCACACTCATGGTGCCCGCAGGAACATACTAAAAAACTGGGTGCAGCCCTCCCGGCCCTCCCTATCTCAAATCAAAAAAGAGCTTCTTCAACTCCTATACAGGAAGAGGCTTACAGAGGACCTCTTCCACTCCCATCAAGAAACTGTTTCTACAAAAAAATGGCAAAACTACATATCCACAACCCTATCCCAGGAAGAATTGGAATCCATCGACAAGTCTCCTCATTTCTACTATAATGGACTCAAGGAACTTTATGTCAAAGTTGGGTAGTTCCATTATACTCACCCTCAATGAGCTTTAGCCCACAAAGTTGTGATATCTAGCCTCTCTGCTCCCTCGATCTCCTTATTTGGTGTCTGTTGTGATGTTAACATGGGGACCAAAGGTCCATCCAACACTAATTGGTCTTTAAACTATAGTTTAGTGTATTGGTGTTAATCACTTATGACTTACTCCCTATACCCCCCTCCCCCACATTCTGGGAGGATGGGACATTGGGAATCTTCCATCGTCTGAAAACATATCCTCAGGTGCAGCATCCCCTTGTTTATTTTTCTCCCTTAAATAACTTTTCTCACTTTATCTTAGGAAAATTAGTACTAAATAATCTCTACTTAACCCTATTGTCAATGTCAAGGTATTGTATTGTATTATGTGACCTTAAAAATGTAAAAACTCTGGTGTCATATGTCTTTGCTGTATGTCACCATTTTCACAATCTTAATAAAAACTTTGAAAAAAGGGGGGCGTGGCTTGGACCTGGTGGACGACGGACATGTTCTGGGAGAGCTCCGATCTCCCAGACACAATCCAAAGACATCCGATCTCCCTGTGGACGGGTGAGCAAACCAAACTCACCCAGGAGGCTTTCCAACACTCTCCCCTACATCCCGAGCTAAATATCGCGGCCGTCCGTGCCTGACCTCCGCAGCGCTATAAATTTAGGCCACGGCTTCATTTGCGGCCTAGGAAGCGGGTGAATCTAATAACCATCTCGCCGCCAATCCACAGCTTCGGACCTCGGCACAAGGCCCTTAAGACTCCTATCACTCCCCCCTACAGACCGGGCCTAAAAACAACACGGTCCCATCCGACCGCTCGTGACGCCCGAAAATTTAGCCCGCGACTCCACCCGCGACTTGGCCGCAGTGTCCAGAAAGGCCATCCTGACCATACCTGCCCATACAACCGCTGGTTAAATACTTTTGGGGTCCACTATACCCCCCCTGTTCCCTAAAGCGAGCTGTACTGGACTCTGGGACCCCTGCTAAACGAGGCTTGGACTTGGGGAAGCAGCTAGCTCTTATAGTTGCTCCAGTTCATACCCGGCCGGACACGGGTGAAGATGCCTAAATAATTTAGGGGCTGTGGCACCGCGGGGAGGGCAGCGTCTTTTACTGGGAACCTACTTTTCAAATGACTTTGTGATGGGCAAAATTGGCCGCCAACTACCCTTCTCTAGCTCCCCATACTCTCAACCGGGCTGTAACCTCCCTGACTTATTCCGCACACAACCCCCATTTGCTCCTGAAACTTCTACATCCCACTCCTCATCGTCCGCCATGGCTCGCAGACAATCAGAAAGCGCTCAGAAGAACAAACAACCTGCTGACCAAGAAACACTGCTCACTCTCATAAACCAGATGCCCAAGGTCACAGACAGGTCTTCACGATGCTGACATCCAGGAACTCCAAGGAGCGCCCGATATCACCTGCACCTCATAGACATGCAGAGGAAACTTGAAGATCTTGATAATAGAGGCCGCAGAAGGAACCTCCGCAAAGCATCGAACACAATCAGATCCCTCTTGCCCTCCAGTCTTTAGTCAACAATATTCTGGAAAGGCCTCAAGACGTGGAGTTTGAGCGGCTCATAGAGCTCTGCGACCCAGGGGAAGAGAGGGGGACCCACCGAGAGATATTGTCTGTTGTTTTATGGACTATAAACTGAAGGAAGAGGTAGCCATATGTGCCCGTAACCAACAGGAAATCACACTAAATGGAGCGGAAATCAAAGTATTCCAGGATCTCTCTCAGATAACTTTGAATCACAGAAGGGCTCTGCGCCCCATACTGTCAGCACTCAGAGAAAGGCGTATAGACTACAAGTGCCGTTTTCCGTTTGGACTTTCCATCACCGCTCAGGGCCGCACCTTTGTCTTGCAGACCCCGGCCGATCTCCCCCACTTTTTCGAACACGTGAATATGAGACCTATCCCGGTTCCTGACTGGTACCGAGAATTCTCAATCCCAGCACTCTGGGCGGAATTACTTCCACAGGGTGCCGACCTACATACACCGGAAGACCAAGCGCCACCCCATCTCGTCGCAGAAGACAAGATCAAGCTGCACGGCCTCCAGACGAACTTCAGGGTGACCGCAATCCTGAACCTGACCCAGAGCAGGAGGTCTGACTTCGGTTCATTTCCCTACATCAGTCTCTTCAAGTTAAAGGGTAACGTTCATCTGATTGAACACCATAGCTGATGTTTGCTTATCTCCCCTTATCTACTTTTTCCTTTTTTTTTTTTTTTTTACCCATCTGCTTTCGGACACCCTCAGTGGCTCACCCTAATGTGTTGTCTCTCATGCTTGTTGCAACCTTTGTTGGACCGCACAGGAGCCAAGCCGGTGCCTTGCCCACCCAACCACGGGGTGCTAAACCCTCTCTGAAGACAATTTTTGGAAAGGCAACATGGCAATCAATCTTTGACCCCACCCCACAGATACTCGCTTGCTGGTTCACGAATCCTAAGACCACCATATCCATTACACACTGTCCCCTCCATATCCGTGAATGCCTTACTCTTGACTGTATATTCATCAAGCTTCTCCATGGTGGTGACCCCCCTACTCGTTTTTGGGGCTTTACCTATTCAACCATGCCTTCACTCCTCAGAGACTATCTGTAGAAGAAGAGGATGAAGCCACCCTAGACTCCTGGCCAGGTCAACCTGGGGGCCTCCTGATAGGCTGCTCCCGGGTTAGCCATCCAAGGCCTGAGCTCCCACACCCTTTGTCATGGCTTCAGGTTTGGTTTCTATATGTTTACTATTACTGTTGTTCTGTTGTTATTTTTCTGTTTCTGAGCTGTGCTGCCGGTCTGTCGTCCTCCGGGATGCTGTCACAATTGGCGGTGTCCCGGGCTGGCGGCCCGGCATCGTGGCGTTAATTAGACGGCAAGTATGTGGCTCTCCTTTGAAATGTCAATATGCATTTTTTTCACTTAACTTGAAAACGTAGATATTAAGAATTGTTACTTTTGCCGATTATCTTCTTTTCACTGCAAGGTTGCCTATAGCTTGAAAACTTACTATCCCACTTGGGTCTGTTAGCGGATGGCGCTTCTGCCTTGTGTGGTCGGGACTCTTTGCCCCCCCGCTTGACAGAAGCGACACACATGCAAACACTTCCTTTAATTCTGCTCCATCACGTCTTAGCATTGAGCTAGTCATCTCGGTTCCCCACGCCCCCTTTCAGGGGTGCTGGTCACGGCGCTGCTCTCCCCGCTGACCTTTGGCCTCTCATCTTTTACTTAGTCCGCCAATCCTTTCCACAAGCCCCCCACTTAGGCTAGATACCCGCCTAGCCGATACCCTATAGGGATCTCATATTGTGGTCCGGAATGTGATCAACTCTGTTGCCCACACGATCCTTACACCCCTTTCATTCATTCCAACCCTCCTGACTTCCCCACCCCCTTGACCTACCCCTGGTTTCCCTCTCTCGACCCCCTTTCCTTTTATTTTACTGTTGAACCCCCAACAGCAAAATGAGCACCCAAGGCACCCTGAAGATTATGTCCCTAAATGTCAGGGGCCTCAACACCCCTGAAAAAAGGTCTGTCCTTAGAGAAGCATCTAAACTTAAAGCACAAGTAGTCTTTGTACAGGAGACTCAATTTAGATCACGAAACATTCCCAAATTTCATAACGGAAGATACCCACACACTTTTCATGCCCCCTCCCCAATCAAAAAAACCAAGGGAGTTACCATTCTTATCACCAAAAGCCTCCCATTCCAACTCTCTGCCCATTTTACTGACCCTGAAGGGCGATATCTATTTGTTAAAGGGCACATCCACAATAAGCCGGTGACGTTCACTAATATTTACGCTCCGAATACTTGTCAAGTACCCTTTGTCAGGAAAGTAATAGATAGACTCATCCCGTTCCATGAAGGAATGACCATTCTCGGAGGCGACCTTAACGTCCCCTTCTGCCCTAATCTTGACTCCTCAACTGGATCCTCCTCCCTACTGTACCGTGCCCTTCGCCAAATTAAAAACCGAATGCACCTATTGTCCTTACATGACACCTGGAGAACCCTCAACCCTGACTCCAAAGACTATACCTACTACTCTCCTCCTCACAATAAATACTTCCGTATTGATTACCTCTTTCTCACCCAAAGGGACCTGACCTACCTCCAAGACGCTTCCATAGAGCCTATGTATATATCAGACCACCACCCCATCACTATGACCCTCCGCTTTCCCAATTCTGAACAGAGACACAAAGGCTGGAGATTGGACCCACAGCTTCTATGCGATCTGGCGAGCAAAGAGACCCTACAGCTGACACTAAAGGACTATTTCACGCTTAATTGCTCCTCAGAGACATCTGCCTTGACCCAGTGGTTGGCCCACAAATGCGTTATAAGAGGTAAATGCATTTCTTTATCTTCGCAATTGAAGAAAGAAAGACAGGCTACAATTATGGCACTAACCACGCAAATTCGCACTCTACAGGCCTCCCATAAACGGAGTAAAGCCGAAACAGATTACGCTGCCCTGGTACTGGTGTGGCGAGCTCTGTTAGAGGAATTGGACAGACAGGTCAAAAGGAAATTCATGCTAACCACCAAACTTTTCTATGATCAAGGCAATAAGAGTGGTAAACTTTTGGCTAGGTTACTTAGAGGCAAAAGGGCACAAATGACAATACACTCCATCACAAACCGCTCAGGAGTGAAAATCAACAAAACTGAAGACATTGCACAACAATTCGTCGAGTATTACTCTAACCTATATAACTTACCAAAACATCCCAGTCACCTCCAGAACCCACACTCCAGGAATACAGCTATTGATAATTATCTCTCAGAGCATAAACTATCCCAGCTCACCCCAGACCAAGCAGCCACCATTGACGCCCCCCTAAATTTGGAGGAACTCCGACTCGCCTTGAAAAGCCTTAAACCCGGGAAAAGCCCAGGCCCCGATGGTCTCACTGGTTTATATTACCAGACGTATGCAACTATTTTGGCCCCACATTTCCTAACCGCCTTTAATTCCCTACACGAAGTGAAGGAACCTCCTAAAGATCTGCTAGAAGCTCACATATCAGTTATACACAAGAAAGGGAGAGACCCCACACTAGTCGAAAACTACAGACCCATCTCTCTACTAAATGTAGATATCAAGATCTACGCAAAACTACTGGCCAACAGACTCCTTCCTTTCATTCCCAATCTGATATCTCATAATCAAGCGGGTTTTGTCCCTGGTAGAGAAGCTCGTGACAACACTATCAAGGCTCTCACTATCCAACACTGGTTAGCTAAGACAACTACAGAAGGCTTCTTCCTGTCTACGGATGCAGAGAAGGTGTTCGATAGAGTGGCCTGGGACTATATGGCAGCGGTCCTCTCCTCATTGGGACTGGGACATTTCATGCTAAATAGCATCCTAAGTCTATATTCGAACCCTCAAGCTAGGATCAAGATAAACGGCCACTTATCAGACGCCTTCCCCATCCAGAACGGAACCAGGCAGGGATGTCCTCTCTCCCGTCTGGTTTTTATTCTTACCATGGAACCCTTTCTTACCTGCCTCCAAACAAACCGGGATATCACGGGAGTCACAATTGGTGACTGCACCTACCAGATAGCTGCTTTCGCTGATGATATCCTCCTTTTCCTCACAAAACCAGATATTACCATCCATAATCTTCTTAAAGAGTTCCTCCGATTTGGATCCATATCCAATTTTAAAATCAACATTAAAAAATACTACGCCCTTAATATCTCCTTACCTGATAACACTATAGTGTAAATGCCGGTATTCCTTCTCTTTTACCTGGAAATCAGATGCAATCCCATACCTGGGCATACAACTACCTACCACGACATTGGGACTCTACTCATTAAACTTCCTTCCCTTCCTACGGGAACTTTCAAAAGACCTTTACACCTGGGAGAAACTGAACCTCTCCTGGTTTGGGAGAGCAGCTACTATCAAAATGATGTCCCTTCCCAGATTCTTGTACAATACCCATTGCCCTACCTAAATCGTTCTTCTCTTCCATTAGATCCCAACTTAGCTCATTCTTATGGAAAAAACACCCACCCCGAATTAGTCTAGCTAGACTCTCTGCCCCTAAGCACAGGGGAGGCATTGGCTTGCCAGACTTCCAAAGATACCATAAGGCTATGTTATTGGCAAGAATAATAGACTGGCACGTTCATGACAAGACCAAGGACTGGGTTCCCCTTGAACAATCACTCTTAAAACACTCTCTTCAGGATACAATTTGGCTTCAGAAACAAAATAAAGAGATGACTAACAAAAACTTCCCCCTAATCGCCCCCCCATACAGTGCCTCCGGGAACTCTCAAAATCCTCCCAACTAACATCACTTCCCGGAACCTATGACCCCTATCCTAAACAATCCTAGCTTTCCCCCGGGACTTTCTGACTTGAGAGCTAAATTCCCATCAAACTTTCGTCCAAAAGCGCACCATTTTTTTTCCCGTGGTGTCTTCCGAACCAAAACAGACCTAATCAACTCCGACATTGTAGAATCAATCCCTAACTGGTCATACCTTCAGATCCGACATTTCCTCACTTGCTCGAAAGACAAAAGTCTATCTCAAACCCCTGACCACTTTTGAGAAACTCTGCGAATCCCAACCTCAGAGACACCTTATTGCGAGCTTGCACGCACTGCTCTCCTCCCAAACAACGGATCATCTAATTCCCATCAGAAAAGTATGGGAAATAGATTCCGCTAACATACTTCCTGAAAGGGACTGGGAAACAATTTGCCTCTCAGCACACAAAAGCTCCCGCAACGTTTCCATATAGGAGCATAACTACAAGGTGCTAACTCAATGGTATAGAACACCCGCCTTACTTCACACATTCTACCCTCAATGTCCCAACGTATGTTGGAGATGTGGGTATCCAGGGGGCTCAATGAAACACATCTGGTGGGACTGCCCGACTATCAAAGTTTACTGGGAACAGGTTCACGACATAATAACACAAGTCTCCACACACCCAATAGACTTCTCCCTATATCAATATGTCTTACACTATTCAGAACCTACAAAACATCCACACCGTCACTCCCTAGCCATGCACATGATGACTTCAGCTAGCATATGCATTCCGGTTCTCTGGAAACAGACGTCAGCTCCCTCACTCAAAGCTTGGCTCGGCAGACTCAACAGAATTATGGAAATAGAGGAACTTATAACAATAGCTTCAGATAATCTAAACAAGCACCACAAAATCTGGATGCCCTGGATCCACTTCCAGAGCACAGATAAATATCGTGCCATATGCAAGCCTTAATAACCTGTTATCCGGTAATCCTATCCCGCTATCCAGACATCGACTACCCCCAGCATGCTGACTTACTCACATTACAAGACTGAGTGCCCTGGACCTCAATAAGCTAAATCCCTTCCTACCCTCCACCTTACCACCACCCTATTTATCCCATATCCTTTCCATACCTCCCCTCCCCTTCCCATCCTCTCTTCGGTCTCCATCAGGGGCATCAAAAACCTCATCCCCTACTTATCACCAACAAATACCCATAACGTCTTCCCCCTCAATATATCTTTACTCTATATTACCTCGACACCAAGTGTATTGTTATGAGCTGATTCCTACACGTTCTGAGGTGAATGTCATTTTTATCTGTTACGGCATTATTGCTAGTTATGAAGGCAATTTATTGTGGCAACTGTTCTTTTAAACGAGACTGTACATTCCTACAAGTTCCTCAATAAAATCTTTGTGGAATTAAAAATCTTTGAAAAAAAAAAAAAGGACGCACTTGGACAACCCAGCGCTAACAAGAGTAACAGTGGTATAAATTTTTAAAAATGGGGAGATAGGTTCTAAAATATAAACATCAATGTGTAAAGTCCATCATCAAATGTCCAATGGGGTTTCAAAGGTCCATGAACATATTTAAAGGTCCATATAAGGACTCACACTTCATCAACATCTGCAGTCTTACCTCCAGGTAGGGTCTGAAGTATCTCCATCCAATGCTCATGGAAAAAGAAGGGAGACAGAGTGCTATTGTCTAAATGTAGCATGTGTGACAGCACATGGGCAAAAAATGTTAAAATATTGCACTCATGAAATACAGATGGGCACGGTATACGGAAAAAAGCGCATGTGTGTGAAAAAGCTCACTCTCCACGTTGACCCCCGTGTCCTTTCACTTCCGCCCTCCTGGCAGGGTGTATTTGGCAACGATACAAGCATGATCAATCCTAGCTCGGCTTCCAGCCTCTGGCTCTGAGTTTGGTCAACTGATTCATCACTCACATGACCACCAACCATGTCGCTAGATTCACAGGCTCACCTGGGCTGATGGTGACTTCATACCATCCTGCATCACTGACTTGGAATTTTGTCCTGGAGTTATACTGATGTGATGAACATAGCCAAGGGTTAACACAATAAATAGTATTAGGTATTGCAGCCCCTTTAGGTGAAATAAATTTGAAGTGACAGATTGAAAGATACTGGTGGGCGTGTACTTCTATTGGGCGTGTGTCAGTGTGCTAGCTTATATAAGGGACCAAGGAAGTGTTGGTTTGGCCTGATGAGAGGTCAGTTTTTTTTGCTGTGGTTTTTGTGGGAGAAGGAATGATACTGTGCTAATGACAAATGCCTTACTAGAGCTGTTTGTTTGCTGACATTATTGTGCATTTTGGCCATCAAAAGTGGCTTGATTTGACCATGCTGTCCAATTGGGATGTGTATTGTTTGTCTTACCATGCATTCTTCTAGGAGAAAATACTCCCCAATGTATGTGTGTAGAATGTGGGGGGGTGTTATTGTTTGAATATGTGCCTTTTTTTAATATGTTGTAATGCTTTGTTAGAATGACTGTTAATTATCTTTCTGTAATTTTGCAGCTAATAATATGATGTGGGTGTTTAGTCATTCTATGAAATGTGTGGGCTGCTATACACTGTGAAAGTAAAGCTGTGTCCACTCTAAGGTTTAGTCCAATTTTAGATTGTAGGCTCCTAATGAGCAGGGCCCTTTGAACCCAATTGCTAACTGTTTTGCTAAATGTGTATATATACTGTAAATACTTTAATGCCAGTACATATGTACATACTTGTGTTCCTGCTGGCAAAATAAAAGGAAATCGATTTTGCTTGTTGTTGTTCTCTTTTTTGTAACTTTTTAAATTTGTTTTGGGAGGTGGTGGTTTTGGGGAAGTGGATTACCTTCCTTAGGGCCGTTTCACACTGCTGCAGTGTCTGAGATCGGATGTGATTCGCAGTGCAAATCACATGCGAACTGTGCTATGCAAATTCAGCCATACAGATAGTATGGCTGAATTTGCATTGCATCCTGCCTAAACTCACACAGGACCCTTTTTTGTTACGAAGCAGAATCAGATCACATGGGTGTTCACCTCCATGCAATCTGATTCCTGTCCGAATTTGCAGTTCGCAGTGCGATCTGCAAACTGATTTGGGGGTGTCATTAGCTTTCTATTGACACTCCCAGCAGTTTGCATATGGCAGGGTGAACTGTCTGTAAGTCGGTTGTAATGCGGGAACCCGCAATGGATTCAGGGTTCCTGCATCGCACCTGACCCGCAGGCAGTTCACACTGCCATATGCAAACTGCTGGGAGTGTCAATAGAAAGCTGACACCCCCAAATCAGTTTGCAGATTGTACTGCAAACTCCGACAGGAATCGGATTGCATGGGTGTGAACTCCCATGCGATGCTATTCTGATGCGGAACTAAAAAAGGTCCTGTGCAAGCTTGGTCCGACTGATGTGATTTCAGCCATACTCTCTGTATGGCTGAAATCTCATCACACAGAGATTGCATGTGATTTTCAGTGTGGTGCGAACCACATGCGATCTCAGACAACTGTGCAGTGTGAACCGCCCTCAGGCCCAGTTCACACAGGTGCGATATTGAAAGTGATTCGCAACGCACTACAGTGCAAATGACATGTGATGTCTGTGTGATGCGATTTCAGCCATACAACTAGTATGGCTCAAATTGTATCACAGTCGGACTAAACTTGCACAGGACCTTTCTTGCATCGGGACCAGAATCTGATCGCATGGGTGTTCACACTTATGCAATCCAATTCATGTCCGAACTGGCAGTTCCCACTGCGATATGCGAGCTCAAATTGAGGTGTCATTATTCATTAACTTTGCATACACATTCCCCTCAGTTTAGCAGTGTGAACTGCCATGTGAGTCAGGTGCGATGCAGGGGACCCACAGTGGATTTGCAGGGTTTCCGCATCACACTAGTGTGAACCAGCACTGATAAGTCATCTTCTCATTTATATTTGCATGGTCCTTACAAATATACATCAGCAGGAAGTGTAATGTGGCTGTAAACAGGAAGTGCTGTGTGCACATGGGCTGGAAGCAATTGTGTGTTGAGACCAAATAAACAAATCACCCACACCAAATATAGCTCTCACATCCTCCCCTACATTGATCAAAAATGTACTTTCAACTTGCTTGCGGCTATAATGTATTGTCCCCCTGATCCATACCAAGCCCTTTGGCTCAGGGATGGATTTTAAGGGGAAACCCCCTCCAAATTTTTTTACAAAATGGTGGGGGATCCCCCCAAAATACAGATCCTTTCTGAGCATGCAGCCTGGAGGTCAGGATGGGGGGACAAGTGTGGGCCCGCTCCCCTCCTGGACCAAACCAGGCCACATGCCTTTAACATGAGGGGGTGTGTGTTGATGGGGACAAGGGCCTCTTCCAGACAACCGTGGTTGTTGGGGTCTGTGGTGGGGGCTGATCGTAATGTGGAAACCCCCATTAACAAGCCCCCCTACGTGAATGGGTGTTGGATACATCATACCCATTCACCTAAAAAGTGTAAAAATGTTTTTAAAAATGGAGACATTTTTTGTCCAATCTTTTATGTTAAAAAGTGTCTCGCAATGTACATCCATGGTCAATAGGGATGGTCCCCCGGTTCAAGTCAAACGTACTGTATGTTCGACTCGAACATCGGGGGTTTGCCGAATCCTGAACATTATGGAGCATTTGTGGGAAATTTGAGTGGCCCATAATGCAGTGAAATTGTGGGGGAATGCTGCCCACTGATTGGCCAAAGCATGCACATGACCTGAGTGCTTTGGCCAATCACAGCATGCGAAGCTGTGAGAGCCATGATTGGCCAAAGGCAGGGTGCCTTTGGCCAATCATTGCTCAGCAGTTCTGAGTCCACGCCCACACTATATAAGGCCACTTACACAGCGGTCAAATATAGTAAAAACATTTGCGGAGATAGCAAAAGGTTAGGCAGTGGCTAGTAGTATACAGTATATACAGTCAGTGTAGGAATATATATGTACAGTATGGTATATATAATACGATGCATTCAGTGTATTTATTTATTTCAGGTACTTATATAGCGCTGTCAATTTAAGCAGCGCTTTACATATATATTGTACATTCACATCAGTCCCTACCCTCAAGGAGCTTACAATCTAAGGTCCCTAACTCACATTCATACATATACTAGGGCCAAATTAGACAGGATCTAATTTACCTACCAGCATGTCTTTGGAGTGTAGGAGGAAACCGGAGTACCCGAAGGAATCCCACACAGGCACAGGGAGAACATGCAAACCCCAGGCAGGTAGTGTTGTGGTTGGGATTTGAACCAGTGACCCTTTTGCTGTCAGGCAAAAGTGCTATCCACTACATCACTGTGTAGACTACATACAGTGCAGGTACTTATATAGCGCTGTCAATTTAAGCAGCGCTTTACATATATATTGTACATTCACATCAGTCCCTACCCTCAAGGAGCTTACAATCTAAGGTCCCTAACTCACATTCATACATATACTAGGGCCAAATTAGACAGGATCTAATTTACCTACCAGCGTGTCTTTGGAGTGTAGGAGGAAACCGGTGTACCCGGAGGAATCCCACGCAGGCACAGGGAGAACATGCAAACCCCAGGCAGGTAGTGTTGTGGTTGGGATTTGAACCAGTGACCCTTTTGATGTCAGGCGAAAGTGCTATCCACTACATCACTGTGTAGACTATATACAGTGCATGCACACTCGGATAAAGGTCTGGCATAGATTTTAAGAGGAACGCCACACCAAAATTAAACAAAAATTTTGGGTAGGGGTCCCCCCAAAGTCCGTACCAGGCCCTTCAGGTCTGGTATGGATTTTAAGGGGAACCCCATGCCAATCCAAACCAGACCAGGCATGTGGCCTGATAAGGTTCAGAGGGGGCACACTCACTCGTCCCCACCCCCCCCCCCCCCCGCCATGCCAGGGCTGCATGCTCGGATAAGGGTCTGGTTTGGATTTTGGGGGGACCCCAACACCATTTTTTTTAAAATTTGGCGTCGGGTTCCCCTTAAAATCCACACCAGACCCGAAGGGCCTGGTATGGACTGGGGGGACCCCCAACACAATGCATTACAGCCGCAATCAATTTTAAATGACAATTTTTCCTTTACAAATGTCATTTTGCGGTGGCACTATTCTAAACATCACAGAGATCCATACTAAGGGGACCCCCCAAGCACGATATTTAAAGGAATATTTGATTTTTTTTGGGTTTTTTTTCACTTTAACCATTAATAAAACCACTGCTCCTGAAAAATAAATTGATTTAAAAACTTTTTTTTCTATTGATACATGTCCCCTAGAACAGGGCTCAGGTCCCCATACACTTTTTAGGGCAATGAACTTGCATTGGAGGTTTAAATGGAGGCATTTGAAAGTTGCAGGTTTGAATCCGATTGATAGATTCGGGAGAAATTTCCCCTAGGGGGAGGTAAAATTTGAGAGAGGGGGTGGTAATATTAGGGATTAGTGTGGTAAAATTTGAGAGAGGGGGTGGTAATATTAGGGATGAGGATGGTAAAATTTGAGAGAGGGGGTGGTAATATTAGGGATTAGGATGGTAAAATTTGAGAGAGGGGGTGGTAATATTAGGGATTAGTGTGATAAAATTTGAGAGAGGGGGAGGTAATATTAGGGATGAGGATGGTAAAATTTGAGAGAGGGGGTGGTAATGTTGTTTTTATGAACTTGCATACAAGCATTAAATGGAGGAATTTGGAAGTTACAAGTTCAATCCCAGTTCTCAGTGCATGTGATCTGAGAGGCATCTTCCCAGGCAAATAGAGCTCTGATCTGTGTAGATTTCCTCCCAGTTTGTGAGAGTTGAAGTAAGCAGGGCTGGACTGGGACAAAAATTTGGCCCTAGACTTCATCCAGACTGGCCCACTTTAATTTGGCAAACACGCACAAAACACGCACATGCGGGGATGGTGGCTGAGCACGGATGGGGACGGTGGCTGAGCTGGGGATAGGGATGGTGGATGAGCTGCGGATGGGGATGGTGGATGAGCTGTGGATGGTTGCTGAGCTACGAATGGGCATGGTGGCTGAGCTGTGAATGAGGATGGTGGCTGAACTGCGGATGGGGATGGTGGATGAGCTGTGGATGGGGATAGTGGCTGAGCGCAGATGGGGATAGTGGCTGAGCTGTGGATGGGATAGTGGCTGAGCGCGGATGGGGGTGGTGGCTGAGCTGTGAATGGGGATGGTGGCTGAGCTGCGGATGGGGATGGTGGATGAGCTGTGGATGGGGATGGTGGATGAGCTGTGGATGGGGATGGTGAGTGTCGAGTCGGTGGT
>BLSH010485095.1:789446-802290 GCA_018402905.1 Glandirana rugosa | reverse complement strand
GACTTGGGGTGGGGGGGGGGGGTGGTATATGACTTATGTTTTAAGTATTTGTACAATTTGTTTGTGCAATAAAAGACAATTTAATAAAGATTAAAAAAAAATAAAAAAATATAAACTCTCCACTGGGAGATCTCAGGGAAACAACCACTGGAGAGTGGGTATCCATATGAGCTAAATAAGCCAGTAGCATACCTGCCCACTCCCCGTGCTCAAATATTTTCTGCTTGCAAAAAAACAAGTGCTGCTTGGCTTTCTCCACATGCATCTGTGTAACCACCCTGTTCTGTAGTTTAAGATTATTTAGGGTTTCAGGTGTCATTGTCATATTGAAGTCCCCCATCCACACAACCAGAACCATCTGGTACTGAGCCATGAAGGCAAAGCCTTCGTTAATGACTTCCGATCTATATGGGGGGGCATAACATGCCAAAATTAATATAGGGGCACCTTGAATGTTAGCATTCACAAATATATATCTCCCATGCCGATCCGACTGTAGCGCATTTAGTTCAAATGGTACAGATTTGGCTATTAAGACAGAGACCCCTCTGGATTGGTGGGTGTGCGTGGCATGGTACAGCCACCCTATCCAGGGTCGTCTCAATGCCTCCTGTAGATGGCCAGTGATGTGAGTTTCCACTAGCGCTATAATATCGGCCCTTTGAGATTTCAGGAATTTGAGGATGGCTGTCCTTTTAATCTTATCCCGAAGTCCTCTGACATTCCATGTCATAATTTTAATATTAGCCATCAGGGAGGAATTGGACATATTGGAGATGCGGGCACAATTGGATCGGCATAACTGAGATCGGACAACATTTCACAGCAGAGTAACAAACAGAAAGTTTTAAAACATCACTATAGTCTTTCCATGTACCACTGTCAAATATACATAAATTATTTCTCAAGTTCTGTGAACATATAGGGCACTCAACAGGAGGGCCAACTCGTACACCCAGCTCCACGCCGCTCAAACATGGCACGAGCATTTGTATCCCAAACATATATAGAAGAACAGTCACCCAGTGATCAATCTGTGCTGGATGTATCAAACTTTTGGTAGGTGGCGGGGCTTAACTGACAGGGGAGCTAACCGCACACATGGTGGAAAAAGAAAAGAAAAATAAGCAAAAAGGAAAATTCAAACAGTACTAAAGGGGCGACTTCTTCACTGTACAGTGCATGGAAAGGCAGCCACACGCAGCTCGTACGCCATGATGGGTGATGTGTGGAGCTCACTCCCATAGGTAAGTACGAAGATTTATTTAGGGGTAACACATAAATATTGCTCTCTGGACCGGGTCAAGTAGTCACCGCCGAGGCCTACAGGATGACATCCATAGTAGGTCCGGCTAAGCTGTCCAAGTCTCCTCTGCATCTTCAAGGATGACACATGGCTACCCGGAACAGAAAATACAGGCACTTACATTGTTGTTGTGGCAGCAGGCCTTTCCCAAGATCTACACACGGTTGTCCAGCCACGAGGAGGCCATGTCTGGATCCTCGAAGAATTGTACGTGGTCATCTACCTCTACTCTGAGGCACGTGGGGAACAACATGGTGTACTTCACGTTTTGAGTGCGTCTCCTCTTCACCTCCTGAAAGCAGGAAGTCTGTCGTTGAACCTCTACGGAAAAGTCTGGGAAGACAGCCAGGTGGGTATTGGTGTGGGGAATGTTTCCCCTTTCCCTGGTGAGGTGCAGGATCTTGTCTCAGTCATGAAAGCTGAGGAATTTTGCTATAAATGTGTGTGGCAGGGCTCTGACCGGAGGAGAGCTCGCAGGAATCCTGTGCGCCCTCTCCACCGCAAACATGGCAGAAAAGGCCTCTCTGCCATAGGTTTTAAATAGGAGCTCCTCCAAGAATCCAGCTGGGTCGGCACCCTCCGCCTTTTCAGGAAGACCCACAAATCTGAGGTTGCAGCGTCGCAGGAGATTCTCCATATAGTCCTGCTTTGCAGCTAATTGTTGTATTTGGCGTTGCATTTCTTCCGTGGAATGCTGAAATGGGTGAAAATGTCCTCTGCTGTAATATCTTGACAGATGAGAGATATGTCTATTTTCATCTCATCAATTTTCATCGTTGGGGTTCTTTGGCAGATGGAGACCACCTCCAGAATCTTCTCCGTGTCCGCCGCTTCTCGTGCACCAGAGGGGCCGGCGCCAACCTGCTGTTCCATATCTTGCCGGCAGTACTTAGCCAGCTGGCTGCTGGCATCTGTGAATTTCTTCGGCGGCGACATGGTCCCCGGTGCTCAGGAGGGATAGGAAACCCGAATAGGTGTCTCGTGCTCAGAGGTGAACGGCAGAATCTGAGTAGAAGGAGTAGCGTGGAGCGGAGCTCGCTCTACATGCAACTTACTCCATTATTCTCCAGGCCACGCCCCCCTTAACAACCCCTTTAAATATATATCCGTCACCTCTACCTCCCTTTCTACTAGTGCAAAAGAATTAGATCCAACATATATTTTGCAATTAGCTTTCTGAATATTCTTGTAATTATTGCCAAATATCTGTAAAGTCTACATTACCTACAATAATTCACAAATCCTACCACCTTCCCAAAGGAGTTTACCCAGTAAAGGGACAAGTCTCAGGTGATACACATAAATGAAACAAATCCTCATACATAAGTTGCACCTGTTAAACTGAGCCCCCTCATTTCTATATCCATTTAACATCCAGAATTTACTCAACTTTTATGAACTTCCAGAGGCAGGGGGCAGGGACTGGATGTTACACACTCTACAACTCAGAGAGCAGAACCGAGAGTAATCTTAGACCTGAGACCTCCCTCCACACAATCTAATAGGGAAACATGTTAGATAATAGTATTATTTCCTTTTTATGATTGCAGCAGCCAAAGTCATTTACACCATTTGGAACACACCCCCATGTTGAGGAAAAAATGAGGAGTTCCATGCTGAAACAGGAAGAAAGATATTCATTGGCATTTTTAATGTAAGTGCACATTTTGCTGTTTGGTTTTTAATAATAATAAATGGTATTATACTATTGTGAGTCTCTTTGGCATTCATTCCCTGATGGTGGAGCTGAAAGCAATTTGGGCTCCCCTGGGAAAGAGACTGTACAACCAGTGAAAGGTGGAGTGGAAAGGGGAGGAGTCCACCTGTTGCTGTCAAAACAGCAAATGTGTTTTCTTTCTTGGACATCACGGGACACAGAGCAGGCTATATATTCAATACATCCTGGGTTATACGCCACCTATAGGTGAATGGAAACTGGCAATCCACCAAAAAACAAACAGGAAGTCCCCCCCCCTATAAAATCCCTCCCCACTGGGAGCGCTTCAGTTTTTTCGCCAGTGTCTTGAAGGTGGATGGTCACTTCTACAGCTCTGTGGAGCTTCTATGCTGGTTCCCACACAGGTTCTTTAGAATCAGGGACAGCTTTCATACCAGATCCATTTCAAATGGCATTTAAGCTAAAATAAATGGCACCTGGGCCTCGCTAAGAAGACAGAAGAGACTGTGAGGTTTTGCCTGTAAGCGACCATATATGGCGCTGGATCCTGCGTGTAGGTAAACCTGGAACACTGAACCAAGGTACGCCTGCAGGGTGCTGTGCAGGTCCAAGGGAAAGGACCCTCAGAATGGGTACCCGGTCCTTGAAGGTCCTCTGGACACAGCCCGCCGTGATGGGTGAAGATTGGGCCTGGGATACTCCAGGTCCTGCGGCGGGAAGCGTGAGTGTTTCCTTTTCATTAAAAAAAAAGGTAAAGAGGGAAGGTTTTCTTTTTTATAGTTTCTGCCTTGCCTTGGTCCGGCTGCAGTTGCTGAGTTGGACAACGGGGGGACTGTGAGCCACAGCTTGGAGCTCTGCCTGTGATTCCTGTGTTAGCCTCTGGGGGAGCTGTGTCCAGGGCGCATGGGGGAATGGACCTATGGACGCTCTCGGGAGCACACGCGCAATGCGGGGGAACGTGCATGACAGAGAATGCATGTGGCAAGGACGCCCGTATTCCCCGGGCTTTTTAAAGGAGATGCAGTGGCACAGGTATGGTGGCTTCCCAGAGCACAGGCAATACGATCGGGACACATAGCAGGCTATCTTGCTGGGGACACGTGAGTCCGGTGGTGGGGGCAGCTGGCAGTCAGATAGGAGGTGAGGCAGGGCTGGAAGAGGCTTAGAAGGCTGAGGCACCTCCAGCAAGCCATGTCTTCCAGGAAGTGCAGGGGGGGAGTGATCCTAAGGTACCCACAGCTCCAGATGGGGCTAGTCGGATCCTTGCTGCTGTAGCCTCCCCTGAGAGACCAGAGGCGACCGGGCAGTCTGAGCCACTACGCCTGTCTAGTATGGTGCCTGCTACCGCATCTTCCTCTTCTGCTTTTGCTACCAAAGAGGACCTGTCATCTGCATTATCTGTCTTAGAAAGCAAGCTGGCAGGAATTATTGCTGCTGTTACTCTGGGTAACTAGAAGCGGGGCAGGTCTCCATCTCCTGGCTCCCCTGTGCTGGAGCAGGAGTGGATGGATGAAGAGGAAGAGGTAGGGGGTCGAGGATTTGGCTGAAATCCTAGCAGAGGGATCAGCCTCAGAGGAATCGTAGACAAGTGAAGGGCAGGAATCTTCAGGAGCTCAGTCACAAAAGCTACTCGTACGTGCTTTGACACGCAGAGTGCACGCTGCTTTCAGGTTGCCTCCTGTATGGGTCCCTGAAAGATTTTTCTCCTCTTTGGGGTCATTGAGGGCCCCGCAGAGCTCTCAGGTGTTCCCTTTACACCCACTATTGGAGCAGGGGGTATATGCGTATTGGGAACACCCGGATACAGTCTTTATTCCTCCCAAGAGGTTCCCCTTATTATACCCTATGGTGGAAAGTTTTTTGAAAAAGTGGGGAGTTCCGGCAGTGGATGCCACAGTATCTTCCCTTTCTGACTCTGACCTGTCCTGTGGATAATGCTCAGGGATTTAAGGATACGATGGACAAGAAGTTGGAATCCTTATTAAAAGCCTCTTTCGCCCTAGCGGGCTCGGCCATTCGGCCAGCAGTCTCTACAATAGGAGTATGCCAGGCCTTGAAGGATTAAGCCATACAGGGGAGGAAGGAGAAGAAGAGGAGGAGTCTCTTAATTTACCACAGGCTTTATGTTTTGCGGTAGATGCCTTGAAGGACTCTGTACAGCAGGTCTCTCAAATGGCTCTCTTATCTGTGCATATGCACAGGATTCTGTGGTTAAAGAACTGGTCAGCTGAGCTTCCTTCTAAAAGGTTGCTGGTAGGGTTCCCTTTTCATGGCGAGCGCCTGTTTGGGGAAGATCTGGATAAGTATATCCAAAAGATCTCTGGTGGCAAGAGTACCCTTTTGCCAGTGAAGAAGCCAGCGAAACGGCCTTCCTTTAAACCTTTAGCTGCGGGTTCCTCTGGATTTTTGGGATCTAGGCAGTCACGACGGCCTCAGGGTCCAGGGGCAGAGGAGACCATGGGTTCAGAAGTCTTCCAAGCCTAAGACCAAACCTTCCTTGTGAAGGGGCGTCCCCACTCACTCAGGTGGGGGGAAGGCTGTTACTTTTTGCTGGAGTGTGGTGGGACATCATCCGAGACAGCTGGGTGGAATCCCTAGTCTCCCTGGGCCACAAGCTGGAGTTTTGGGATTGGCCCCCTCAGAGATTCCTGAGGTCAAGGATGCCTGCAGATCTGGTAAAAAAAGGATCAGCTACTCAAACCATTAAGTCATCTGACCCTGCAAGGCGTAATTGTAGAGGTTCCAACAGCAGAGAGGGGCACAGGGTTTTACTCAAACCTGATTACTGTGCCAAAACCAAATGGGGAGGTAAGACCCATTTTGGATCTCAAGGCCTTAAACCATTTTCTGGTAGTACGGTCGTTTCGAATGGAATCCTTTCGGTCAGTGCTAGCCTCTCTTCAACAGGCAGACTTTCTGGTATCAATAGACATCAAAGATGCGTATTTACATGCGCCAATCTTTCCTCCTGTCCAGAAGTTTTTAAATTTTGCAATAGGACAGCGGCATGACCAATTTGTGGCTCTGCCATTCGGTATTGCGACAGCACCCAGGGTTTTTATAAAGGTGCTGAGGTTTTTTAGATCAAAAGGGGTCTTGATCTCAGGTTACCTGGACGACCTCCTGATCAGGGACCAATCCAGGGAGAAGCTCAAGTTCAGTCTGGCCTTGACGGTCCAGGTACTAGAGAGCTTGGGTTGGATTATCAACCGGGGCAAGTCCTCCTTGGTTCCGGTGCAATGCCTGGAATATCTGGGTCTGTAATTGGACACCAGACAGGTGAAGGTTTTCCTACCCCTAAGGAAGGTCAACGATCTCAAGGACCTGGTGAGGCGGGTAAGAGATCAGAGACATCCTTCAATTCGGCTCTATAGGAGTCTGTTGGGCAAGATGGTAGCCTCCTTTGAGGCTATACCTTACGGCCAATTTCATTCCAGGGCAATTCAGAGGAACATTCTGGCAGAATGGAGCAAGAAAGTTCAGTCTCTGGATTGCAACATGACCTTGACCCCCAGGTCACGGCACAGTCTAAGTTGGTGGTTGGAACACAAGAATCTGACTCTGGGGAGGTCCTTCCTCCCAGTTTTCTGGGAAATTGTGACCATGGACGCCAGCCTCTCGAGTTGGGGGGCTATCATGGGAGGACCTCACAGTTCAGGGGGAAATGGTCTCGGGCAGAGCAGCAACTTCCCATAAGCATCTTAGAGCTGAGAGCCATTCGGCTGGCTCTGAGTCATTGGACAGTCAGATTACAGGGTTTTCCGGTGCGGGTACAGACAGACAATACCACAGCTGTGGCTTATATCAACCACCAGGGTGGCGCCAGGAGCAGGGGGGCAGGGGGGCAAGTGAGACTATTGCTCAATTGGGCAGAAAGCTATGTGCCAAGAATCTCAGCAATATACATTCCAGGGGGTGGAGAATTGGAAGGCAGACTTTTTAAGTCGCCAGCAGGTCCTGTGAGGGGAATGGTCCCTGCATGCTGAGTTTTTTCAGGAGTTATGTCGGCGCTGGGGGACGCCGGAAGTGGACCTGATGGCTTCTCGGTTCAACAACAAGGTCCAGTGGTTCGAATTCAGGACAAGGGATCCCCTCGCCATCGGTATAGATGCTCTCGTGTTTCCTTGGGATCAGTTCTCCCTAATATACGCCTTTCCCCCGGTCGCCCTTCTCTCACATCTCTTACGCAGGATTCGGGAAGAAACGGTGGTGGTCATACTGGTGGCACCAGCATGGCCCAGGAAAGCCTGGTACCCGGAGATAGTCAGGATGGCGGTAGACGGACCTTGGTGGCTGCTGTTGCATCCGGATCTTTTATCCTAGGGGCCGTTGTTTCACCCAAATTTACCTGTGCTAAATTTAATGGCGTTGCTATTGAAGCCACAGTTTTGAGAGAAAGGGGAGTCTCAGGGGCAGCCTTATCTACCCTTATTAGCGCAAGAAAGATCTCCACCAGGAAAATTTACCATAGGGTCTGGTGTGAGGCCAAAAATGGCATCCGCGCAGATATGCAATCGGTAGGATTCTGGCCTTTCTTCAAACCGGAGTGGATTCAAAGCTAGCCTTGACTACTATCAAGGGGCAGGTCTCGGCCTTATCTGTGTTTTTTCAGAGACCTCTGGCTACACACTCTTTGGTCAAGACTTTTCTTCAGGGGTGGCACATGTAGTACCTCCAGTGACATGTCTGCCCTGTCCTTGGGGTCTGAATCTTGCGTTGTCAGTACTGCAGTCCTTTTGATTCGGAAGTTAGCCTTCCTGGTTGCAGTCACTTCAGCTAGGAGTGTTTCTGAGTTAGCAGCTCTCTCCTGTAGGAAGCCTTATTTAAGGTTACATCAGGACAAGGTAGTGTTGCTCCCCCTTCTGGCCTTCTTGTCTAAGGTGGTGTCAGCCTTTCCCCTCAACCAGGATATTGTGTTACCCTCCTTTTTTCCGCATCCTACGTCCCCAGAGGAGAGACGGTTGCACTCTCTGGATCTGGTTAGAGCTGCTAAGGACTATCTGGAGAGGTCAAAGGACTTCAGGAAGACTGAGGCATTTTTTGTTTTTCCGGAAGGTCCTAACAAGGGTCAGGCTGCTTCCAAGGCAACTATTTTGCTTTGGATCCATCAATTGATTACTCATGCTTATGGCCTGAAAAGGAGATCTCCCCCTTTTAGGGTAAGAGCTCACTCCACCAGGAGGGTTGGTACCTCCTGGGCTTTCTGCCACCAGACTTCAATGGCTCAGATATGTAAGGCCGCAACCTGGTCCTCGGTGCATACATTCACCAGGTTCTACCAGGTGGATGTCAGCTCAGCAGATGAGGCATCTTTTGGTTGCAGTGTGCTAAGCGCTGTAATATGATGAGACTGGTGTCTCCCTCCCCTCAGGTATTGCTCTGGGACATCCCAGGATGTATTGAATATATAGCCTGCTCTGTGTCCCGTGATGTCCGAGAAAGAAAATTGGATTTTTTATACATACTTACCTGTAAAATCCATTTCTTTCTAAGGACATCACGGGACACAGAGGTCCCTCCCCTCCCTGTCTTTATGGAGTTCATTGCTTGCTACAAAACTGAAGCGCTCCCAGTGGGGAGGGGGTTATATGGGGGGGGACTTCCTGTTTGTTTTTTGGTGGATTGCCAGTGTCCATTCACCTATAGGTGGTGTATAACCCAGGATGCATTGAATATATAGCCTGCTCTGTGTCCCATGATGTCCTTTGAAAGAAATTGATTTTACAGGTAAGTATGTAAAAAAATCCAATTTTTTAGAACTTTTTATTAAATTAAGAGGTCACTGAATCTGATTAATGCATTTCACAGTGGGGGAGTGTATAGAAATATGGAGGAGGAGGAGAAGCAGGAGATGCACTATAGTCCTTGATACTCTGCATACATACGATGGTATCTGGTGTCACAAATAATTTATTTTAAATTATTGGGCATAAGCACTTTATGGTAGCACAAATAATTTTAAGCAAAGTAGTATATGGTAGTTTGATTTATGTCAAATTATATGGTATAAGCATTTAGGGTAGCACAAATATTTTTTAGTTATAGGAGTAGATGGTAATTTGCTTTTTACAGTATCTTGAGTTAGAATTTATTTTCGTAAAAGCGCTGCACTTGTCTTTCTTTTTAACCACTTAGTGACCACCCGCCCATGATGTACTACGGACTAGCGGCTGTAGGCAAAACGACATACCCGTACGTCACTGCCTACTTCTAGGTTTAGGGTGTGTGTATGCTTGAACACAGTAGGAGTCAGGACCTGCTGATCAGCTGTGTGCAATCACAGCCCAGAGCTCTTCTGTTGGCTCTGTACGCAGGAAGTGCAAAGCAGGGATGAGAAACTTAGAGATCAGTTAGTAAAAGCAGCACCCTGTCAGGGATCTCATGCAGCAGGTGCTCATTCTTATGTGCATGTACAGGATTGTGAGCATAGAAGCCAAAGAAGATGAGCAAGGACTAGAATGCGGGCACATGCACCTACACGTAGGCATGCGCACACATCCACAGTTTGTGACGCCCAGCAGCCTATTTAAACTGAGAGTCTGCCGGGTCTCAGTGCTGGATTGTTTTCAGCTCTGGTTCCTGTGTTTCTGATCCTTGAAAGTATTCTAACCTTGTTCCTGACCTGCCTGTTATGTCCCAATCTGATCCAGTAACATTCACGAGAACAGCGGCTCCCATCACTGTCTCCATCCTCATTGGGCAGATTGATAGCAGTGGGAGCCATTGGCTTCCACTCCTGTCAATCAACTCCAGTAATGAGGGAATGGGGGGCAGGGACAAGTCCAGCTGTCTGTGCCAATGGATGCAGCACTGGGGCTTGAGAGCGAGCACACACGAGTGCCCCCATGGGAGGCTGCTTCCCGTGGGGGCACTGGACAGATAGGAAGAGCCAGGGGTGCCAGCAGGGGACCCGAGGAGGTTCAGGGCCACTCTGTGCAATTTCATTGCGCAGAGCAGGTAAGTATAGAGATGTTTGTTATTTAAAAAAAAAACCTTTACAATCGCTTTAATGTCACTGGTGATACCAGTGAAAGTAAGTCAGTTCCCCCAGAATCAGTTAGTGTCAGATTGTCTGCTGCACTAACGCAGTCCCATTATAAGTTGTTGATCGCTGCCATTAAGAGTATAAAAAAAATGTAAAAATAAAAATTCCAGTATATATACCACAGATTGTATGCTCTATAACTTTCACTTATTGGGATTTCTTATCAAAACCATGTAGAATAATACATTTTCACCAAAATGTACGAAGAAATTTGTTTTCTTTTTACATTTTCTTATTGGATATGTTTTATTGCAAAAAATAAAAAATATTGGGGTTTTTTTTCAAAATTTTCTGTATTTTTTTTAAATATTGCAAACAATTTAAAACATAGTGGTGATCAAATACCACCAAAAGAAAGCTCTTGTTGTGTGGAAAAAATGTATATAAATTTAGTTTGGGTACAGCGTGGCATGGCTGTGCAATTACCAGTTAAAATAGCCTAGTAATGAACTGCAAAAAAATGGCCTTTTCATGAAGAGGGTAAAATCTTCCGGAGCTGAAGTGGATAATCATAAGAAAACATGCACAGCAGAGGATGTCATTCACAGCTTATGTACTGCAGGTCTCCTCTCCAGACCCCTTTAATCCCTTGGAGTCAGCACAGACTCTCAGGAATGACTTGTGCCAATAGCAAAGGCATAAGACTGCAGACACACATCACACTCAGTGCTTTGCATTGAGGCAAGTAAACACTATAAAAGGATATGCCTTTTTCATTTTTCATGTCAGAGATTTACAACCACTTTAAATATTTCAAACTACTTTCGTGTAGGTAGATAGCATTTCTGTAGATATTCTGTTTAATGATCCATGGAGATAAATTAAGGGGGCACTTAAATGGCTTACTTCTCAGCCAAATGCCCATTTATCTCCATAAATGCTCCATAAGGGCTGGTTCACACCATAAAAATGCACTCAAGATCCGTTCCAGATACGATCCTGCATGTATGTTTTTTTAAAGCGTTTTTTACATGTTCCAATGTGTTTTTGGTGCATTTTTGATGCATTTCCAAATGCATTCCAGGTGCTTTTTTTATTTTTTCCTGTTTTTTTCACTATACTAGGGTCCAGTGCGTTTTTGATGTGTTTTTGATACGTTCCAGTGCATTTCAGTGCGTTTTTGATGCATTTTACTGCATTCTAGTACAATCTAGTGCAGGTAAAATGCAACTACTACTTTTTTTCTGGAACTGGAAAACCTTGGAACGGACTGTACTGGTGTGAACTATGCCATTGGAAGCCATATAACCTACTTTCCCTGCCTTTTTGATGCAGAAAAAAAATGCACTGGACTGAATGGGGTGTGAACTGGTCCTAAAGGCAATCTTTCTAGGTTCATTAAGTCAAGCTTCTTTTCTTGAGTAAAAGTTGTTGGAGGTCCACTTACCTGATTTCCTGCTCCACTCCTCATAATTTGCTTTTCTTTCAGTTTTGTAATTTTCATATATATGCTTGTTCATAACTCTCCTCTGCCCTTTTAGTATTTCCATTCTCCTGTTTTATTAATCTTTCATAGTTCAACACACAGTGCTGAAACATTTTTAATAAACATATACTGTATACTCTTACAAGGTTTTAAATATGTGCTAATTTATCATTTGCATTTTCTGTTGCGGCTTTTGTCATTTTGCTTCTCTTTATAATGAAGTTCATAGTCAAACGCTCAGTGGTTCAAAAACATTAAACAATTTATTGTCCTCATCTCTTTTATCCTCATTGAGCTGTAAATTGCATCTTAAACCCACTGGAAGAAAACCTTAAAAAGTAATATATCTGTAACAAGGACCTCCAATGGTAAAGTACTTCCTCAACTGTACAATTACACCTAAACAATACACATAAGATACACATAAATACCTATACACAAAACAGCAGCAAGTGTATAAAAGTACAGCTGTAGCACCAAACTAATACAGTACATTTTTTAAAAAATGCATTGCCCTAAACTAAAAAGCACCAGAATCATAATTATAGGTGTTTCTCCATCAAACACCAATCGCCCATTTTTTGATGACTTCACAGTGTATTCACGACAAACAGTGGTAACAATGTTACACATCCCTTCCAATCTAACCAAACTGTAACAATTCTCAATCTCCTCTAATACCACGTTAGATTCCAGACACTCTGGGGTTCTTTCTTTGTATATCAAATATTAGCTGGTATCTGAGGTAAAACAACAACATAACGTTTCTTCTCTCTGAAGCCTCCTCTGTTCACAAAAACATTTTCTCCAGTACATCAATAATAGGATCTGAGTAAAAACAAAAGTTGTGAGTTTTATTTCCAAGAGTATACAGTAGTGATTTGATTGTAGAAATGTTTTCTGAAGGTTTTATGATTTTAGTGTATTTTTATTCTTTGCATGAAATATATGTTTCTAACCTTTATGGTTATGAATAGTGTTGAGCGAACCCGGACTGTAACGTTCGGGTCCGTACCGAACTTTCGGGTGTCCGTGGCACGGACCCGGACCCGGACATTTCAAAAATCGTTCGGGTACCGAAGATTCCCGTTTGGTCACTTTGCGAACAACTAACCGACGGGACGTCGAAGAGTTGTGCACCTCATTTTATCGTCTTGGGGCCTGGCTTGGGCTTGCTAAAAACTTTACAGGCCCAGGCCCAGGCACGGTGCCTGTGGGCTTTCAAGCCATGCCTGGGCTTGCAATGTCAGGCCCAAGCGAGTTGTGATAAGTATTGGTATTTCCAATCTTTGTATATAAAGTACGTTTCTTATTTTTATGTGATTTTAGTATTTTGGAAGTCTTTTGTAAAGATGTTAGTTTAGTGATGACATATGAGAACCTTTATTT
>BLSH010485095.1:690356-709275 GCA_018402905.1 Glandirana rugosa | reverse complement strand
TTCACATTGTAACTAGGGAGAATAAACTACCTTTTTGTTTTCACCTGAAACTGCTGTCTCGCTGTGCCTAAAATTGTGTAGTGAACCCTTCCAGGGGGTCAAACACACCCGCTGCGGAGCTAACCCCCTTACAATATATATATAACATGTTCTAATTTTTACACTGGCAGAGGAAGCAGGGGACATAAACTTCTGCCTCACATCGCGGCCATTTCTCTATCTCACTGCAGCTTATTAAACTGCTACACAGTGGAGATAAGCTGCGATAGTCGGGGCGTGGCCAGCAGCGGAGGAAGACGGTCGCAGTTTTCTGAGCTCCGTTCTTCCAGGAGAAGAAAACACAGACAACCAACCCCAAATTCATTACAGTCTCCCAGCATCCACAACCAAAACCCTTCAGCCAAACCGTGGAGACTTCACCCTCCTCTGAGAGACGCTGTGGCGGCTTGCAGGCTCGGCTGGTGGACGGAGGGAGTGGAGAGCGGACCGGAGCGTGAGGCACGGGAGACAAACCCTCGGATGGTAATCCACCTTCATCCAGGCACACAGACCAACGGTAAGCCCCTATAAACACTACCACGGGCTACCGTACACACCATACCCACAGCAAATAATTGTGGAAACCCCTAGAGACCGGGACTAACCCCTAAAGATAAACCGCAAACAGGCCTTCACTACAGGGCCGGGCGCCATATTGAGGCCTACCTCGCCACTAATCTCGGACGAGCCGCTTCTCCATCCACCCACTTCAAAGGCCAATCTCACCGCTACTGCTCTCTCCAGGGACCCCTGTTACCCTGCCCTGCACTTTTGGGCGTCTTTAAACCCCAATACTGAAAAAATAAAAACGGGGCCTAGTAACAGCCGCAAAGCCGGGGACTAAATTTGAGAGTGCCCCCACAGACTTCCATACACTCGGCACAGATCAGCAGGTTGGGACCTCCCCACACCTTTTTGAGGAACAATTCATCTAAAATTATCCTCTAATAATCTGTCCACCATTGAAACTCTCAAATTGATCCATTTAGTTTGACAGATTACCCCATCCACCTCACTCCCATCCACAACTTTTTTTTTTTTCCCCGCACTTTACCCCATCCAATGATGGCCTCCTAGATAAAATACTCCTGTGGTAAGGAGCTCCATACCCTCACAAGGGACTCTCTACTCTGCAAAGCATCCCACCAAGATGGGGAAAAACGACCAAAACCCACAGCAAGCTCGCAAAGATTCTTTCCCCCGAACATCAGGCAATATTCCGGCAATGTTCAGGATGGCGGGGGGTGAAAACCGTGCAACTTCAGACATGGACTGTGAGAATCCCACTGGTACAGCTGCTCAAGGTGGTCCAACTCACGCAATTACCCCAACACCAATCCCATTGAACCAACCACTAAACCTCGTGACCTACACGCCGTAGCGGCAGATATAAAAGCCACTCTTACTGCAGCAATATCAGATCTCAAGACGGAAATCCATGCAGTATCTACCCGGATTGGGACAGTCGAACAAACAACCTCACGCCATGCAGCGGCGATTAAGCAAGTCCAAAGATCAACAGACTCTAACCTCTCCCACATCATAGAGATACATAGACATCTCGAAGACCTGGATAATCGTGGCAGACGCCACAATATACGCATAAGAGGCATCCCCGAATCCGTCGAACAACATCAAAAAGAAACAAAAAGTTTCTGGTCTGTTTAATGACCTCCTGGGGAGACCAGCTGACTCCCCCATAGAGATGGAAAGGATCCACAAGGCTCTAAGGCCTAAAGGAAGAGACTCTGACCCACCAAGAGACATCACTTGCTGCCTAGTCAACTTCCCACTCAAAGAAGCCATTCTCAGAAAAGCACGGGAGCGTAACAGAGTGCAACTTAATGGCACAGAAATCAAACTCTTCCAAGATCTCTCCAACATTACCCTAAATCACAGAAGAGCACTGAGACCCCTATTGGACCAACTCCGTAGCAGAGGTATCCCATACAGATGGAAGTTCCCCTTCTGTTTATCAGCTACATGGAGGGGACACTCCGCCTACCTTCGCACCCCAGACGATCTTCAATCATTCTGTGATGCCCTGAACATGCCTTTAGTTGAACTACCAGACTGGTACAGCTCATTCTCTATCGCTGACAACTGGATCGAAGTAGCTAGCGACAGCACCCCCAGAGCTCAGAGGCACCGCGACAGAAGACGCAGAAACTCATCAAACTCTCCACCACTCAACCAAAATCGCAGAGATGAGAACCACAGAAGTCCAGGGGCTTCCCCCCCTCGCAGAAGAGACCGTATTGACAACTAAACACCCGAAAGAAATACAGTCAAGTCTGATACTGCTTCAACATGAATTGATACTCCAGACAAACCGCCTTGTTTTACCTCACATCATACCCCATGAACACTTCCACTCCCCAAACAGTGAATAGATCTACCGGATATATCCCATCACAAGACAACGCCCTAATCCCAGACTTTCAACAGTAAGGGCAAATATCCAAAATATCAGATCCACATAAAGGGCATAAGAAAACCCAGCTTTTCTCAATAAATCCAAAGGTTCCAGCACTAGAATCCACTTGATATTATCTTATCAGATCTATCACTGGAACAAACTAATTATTAGGGGTACAAAGCTTATTTTGACATAGTATATGTTATTTCAGTGAAGCCATGTTAATCTCCTAACTAGTATCTTGATGAGACTGTCTTGCCACTCGGGCAAATTACAACTGCAACCAAATGTTTTAGTGTCATTTATGTTTTTTCTTAACAATTATTCTTTTCATAGTGTTCATACAGTCTTATGGAATCTTCTCATGTTTCATCAGAGAAAAAACCAAAGAGTCGTTCAACCTAGAGGTCATGTGAGTTTCTAACATATGCACTGTTACTGTTCACACAGTGTACTCTTAATAGTTGTGATGTTATATGTTTGTTTCATGTTAATGGGCTCCGGCCGGGGCGGCGGAATTCTTGGAGCTGCCTTGGGTGGTTCCGGGGATTCCGAAACCCCGATGATGGAAACCATATGCCCTATGGTAATGCGTCAAACCCCAAACCCAGCAATCCAGGGCTATATCGGGAGTTAGACAAATGTATTTCCCCTACCCCCCACATCCCAGCCTAATTTTCCTGTCTCAACACCTAAACCTGATCCGCATTTTAATGCAAATTAGCTTTGTATAAGACAAGCCCCCCATTCCTAATTGAGGCAATACGTAGCATCTCTTAACACTAACCCCATTATTCGCACAAATTAATAAAAGGCACCACCGAACAGCAGAAGGGATAAAGCTAACGCTTATTGTGCCCCCTAGCTACCCAATAAAGATGCACACCTCCCACCCCATAACCCATATGCCTTCACATTTGCACCCAGTGATGCACATGTTAACTCGCACAGTCCCCTTGAACCATAATTATTAACCCAGCTCCAACACCACAGGAATGCTTCCTGAAATCTCCGCTGCTTGACTCCTCCCCCAACCAGAGAGATACACTCCTCTCTCTTGACCTTTCCGGACCCTCCTTCCCTTCCCTTAGCTAAGGAGGATTAGCAGGCCTATACCCTCCTCCGGAATATACTGTTACTTGTATTAATACAGGTCTCTTTCCTTCCTACTTGCACTATTTCTCTGTCCCCATACTAACGTATCCCCCCTTTCTTCCTACCTACTCAGATCCCTTCTCTTTTGTTATTTGTCTTGCCTTTCCTTTTCTCCTCTGCCCTTTTTTTTTTTTTTTATCTCTTCCTCTTTATCCGGCCTCTTCCCTCGGTCGCCGGCTCCTTACGCCAATCCAGTTTTAACCTTTCAAGTGACCCTACAAAGTAGCCTCCAAACTAAACTGCATAAAACCATGCCTCATCCATACACCCAAAACTTCCCTTCCAAATTGAAAATAGTCTCCATTAATGCCAAGGGACTCAACATCCCGGAAAAACGCTCTCTTCTACTCAGAGAAGGACACAAACTGAAAGCCGACATAATATTAATACAGGAGACTCACTTCCAGTCAAACAAGATCCCAAAACTAAAAGATAACAGGTTTACCTCCGGATACCACTCATCCAACAAGTACTCTAAAACAAAAGGTGTTTCAATCCTCATTTCTAAACATACCCCCTTCAAAGTACAAGAATCCCTCATAGATCAGGAGGGTAGATATATATTCCTGAAAGGCACACTTAAAGAACACCCCATCACGTTAGCAAATATTTACGCTCCTAATACCAAACAGGTCCCCTTTTTCCGCCACATAGGCAATACTCTTCTAGACTTCATGTCTGGCATACTAATCCTAGGAAGGGATTTTAATGTCCCGCTTAACCCTCTCCTAGACACCTCATCAGGTTCATCAGCCCTTCCTTACAGAGCACTAAAACAAATTAAAGTACAGTTACACAACCTGCTACTACATGACACATGGAGAACAATTAACCCACAAGTAAAAGATTACACATACTTCTCCCCGATTCACCAGAAATATTCCAGAATCGATTATATATTTATAACCCAACAAGACCTATCTCTCCTACACAAGGCCACAATTGAACCAATGACGTTTTCTGATCACCACCCTATAACAGTGGAACTAGTATTCCCAGAAAAATCGTCCAAGACAAAAATTTGGAGACTCAACCCGGCCCTACTCAAAGACACAAAAGATAGAGAGGACGTTACATCCTGCCTACGAAACTACTTTCTAGAAAATGATAGACAAGATACCTCCAAGCTATATGTCTGGGAGGCTCATAAATGCGTGGTTCGCAGAGAATTACTCAAAATAGCAGCCAGAACCAAAAAGAGACAGCAAACGAAGATTTCAGCCCTCCTAACTAAAATTCGCTCTCTAGAATCTTCACACAAACAAAACCTTGCCTCAACAACACTCCAAGAACTCATAAATACCAGAAAACTGCTAGTAGAGGAACTGAACCTTAGAACCAAAAGACAATACATTCTTAGACATAAAATTTTCTACGAACAAGGAAACAAGAGTGGAAGACTCCTTGCCAAAGCGGTACAAAACAAAAAAAGTAGCAACACCATTCACCATATTACGGATAGCCAAGGCACGATTCATTCCTCTAATGAGAAAATTGCACACCAATTTGAAGAATACTACAAAACTCTATACAACATCCCCCCAAACCAATTATATGCCTCTAATCCCGAAAAAAAAGCCCAAGACATACAAACTTTTCTAACCAGACATGGCCTTTCTCCCTTAACAACAGACCAAATAAACAAATTAAAATTGCCCATTTCTGAACTAGAATTCGATAAAGCAATCAAAGACATGAAAGTAGGCAAAGCCCCAGGCCCAGACGGGCTTCCCCTCCAATATTACAAATCTTTTAGAGAGATCCTCACGCCTTATTTTCTCTCCGCTTTTCGATCATTCGCTTCCCACAATCATCCCCCTCCACATCTCTTAGAAGCACATATCGCAGTCATTCCTAAGGATGGGAAGGACCCTGCACTGGTGACCAATTATCGTCCCATCTCGCTCATCAATGTAGATGTTAAAATATTTGCAAAAATATTGGCCAATCGTTTGCTCCCTCTCCTTCCTTCACTTGTCTCTCTAGACCAGGTAGGCTTTATTCCTGGCAGAGAGGGTAGAGACAATACAATAAAGGCTCTGAATATACACTACTGGATGAACAGGGAGAAGAGGAGGAAACAGGGATTCTTCCTTTCTTTGGATGCCAAGAAGGCGTTCGACAGGGTGGCCTGGGACTATATACAAGCTGTACTCCGGAACATGGGAATGCCCAACAAAATGATAGCATACATAAGCTCGCTCTATTCAAACCCTACAGCCAGAGTGAGAACCAATGGCCACCTGTCGAGCGCCTTCGAGCTCCATAATGGCACCAGACAGGGATGCCCCCTATCACCTCTTTTATTTGTGCTTACATTGGAACCTCTTCTTAATGAAATAAGATCGAGCCCAGACATTAAAGGCGTGACAATCTCGGAACACACATATAAGGTGGCTGCATTCGCAGACGACCTATTGCTTTTCCTTACAGAACCTATTACGACAATCCCAAACCTACTGAAAATCCTAGACCATTTTCATCAAATATCAAACTTTAAAATTAACTACTCAAAATCTTGGGCACTTAATATAACGCTTACCAAAGAAAATTTACAGCAATGTCAGGCCAATTTTCCCTTCAAATGGGCCAAAGATTCAATAACATACCTAGGAATTAAAATTCCCCAATCCCTCTCAAATCCTTTTCAATACAATTTCACCCCAATATTAAAAGAAACCAAAGAGGACCTCAAAAGATGGAACGCCTTAAATGTTTCATGGTTTGGTAGGGCCTCCCTCCTTAAAATGTTGATATTACCTAAGTTCCTATACTTATTCCAAAATATCCCCATCCACATCCCAAATTCATTCTTCAAAGAAACTTGACGAGCTTTCTCACTATTCATTTGGCAACACAAAACCCCTAGAATCAAATATGACAGATTGATTCTCCCCAAACAAAAAGGAGATATAGCTCTTCCGGACCTACGCCGGTATTTTCAGGCAGCACACCTTACACGTATAGTTGACTGGAATATCCACTATTCCTGCAAAGACTGGGTCCCGTTGGAACACAAAATTCTGTCCCATAACCTAAAGTCCTCCCCATGGTTACATCCAAGCCATATTCCTTTGGAGTACAAACTCCATCCTCTGACGGGCCCAACTATAGCTTGTTTCCACAACACTTGTAAAAAATCCAACCCAACCCCTTGGCTCAGCCCCCTAACCCCCTTGAGGCACAACCCTGACTTTGTGCCGGGCATGGAAAGTAACTTCCTAACCAAAATCTGGCCCCATAAAGACATACTAGCGAAGCATTTCTTCCGAAATAAATCACTACTAACCTGGGAAGATATGAATAGTATCACTGCCCCCAATTTATTCCCCAAATGGCCATATATGCAGATAAGAAGCTATTTAAGCAAGCCAATGACATCGCCGCATTGGACCAAAGACCTTACTACACTGGAGGAGCTATGTTCTAAATCAACACCACAGAGACATCTAATCTCCACCCTTTATTCCTCCCTATTTGTGGATCAGTCTACTTTCCCAGATCACACTTGCACCGCTTGGGTGCAAGATCTTGACTTGCAAATAACGGAGGAAGACTGGGAGACTATCTGCCACTACACCCACAAAGGCTCACTTAATGTAGCCACTCAGGAATGTAATTTCAAAATCCTATCACGGTGGTACAGAACTCCAGAACTTACTCATAAGTTCTATCCATCCATTCCGAATAGATGTTGGCGCTGCAATACAGATTGTGGTTCCTTTTTCCATATTTGGTGGTCTTGTCCACGCATAACTGAATTTTGGAAAATGGTACATAAACAAATACTTACAGTAACAAAAGAACACATTGCTTTTTCGCCAGCAACATATCTACTCCATCACAATACCTTACCAAAACGACGTTATCTTAAATCCTTAACCATGTATATGATCAACACAGCTAGACAATGTATCCTATCTAATTGGCTGACATCAAACATCCCCACAAAAGAGGAGTGGTTTCGGAGGCTAAACTATACTGAACGAATTGAAGAACTCATCAGCATTGCACATGAAGTGCACCCTAAATTCCTAGCTACCTGGCACAGATGGCACCTATTTAAATCGGATCCTGACTAAAAACACATTCCTGTCACACTTATTATCCACTGGCGAGGGGGCCCGATGTATTGAGGGAATGAGGCCGGTGCTCCCCCCCACCCTCCCCTCCCCCAATCTCTCTCTTATCTTTTTCTCCCTATCTCTCTTTTCTCCTCTCATATCTTTTCCAGACTCTTATGCACCCTGGAACATATCCTAAAAACAACACTTCCTTAAGCACAATCAATCCCAAATATGACAAAAATATTAAGCCACTTTAAGGTTTTGTACCTTCATTACACGGACCGAAGCTCAACCCACCCCAAATACCCTTATTTAGTGTTCGTTGGCAACCCTACCATCATATCCAAGACTTGACTCTCATCAGCCTGTTAAAAAGGATATGTGTACATGTTATATGAGTATGTTCCACTGCTTATGACATTCAATTACCATTTAATTGTTGGTATGTACTTCTCCATATTGTTGTTATCTCATGATACTTATTTCAGACCCTTTTATTTCTGTATACTGATGTCTTATGTCAATAAAAATTTATGGAACAAAAAAAAAAAAAAAGCTGCGATAGTCACTATTGTGGCTTATATCAGTTCCATAAACATATGAGCACATGATCTATGGTGATTGTGGATAAGAGTGTTGCCTTGCTGCATCATACACTGTATTTTTGCCATGGCTAATGTCCGAAACGCATGGGATGTTTTTACAGCGCTGTACATGTTTTTTTGATAAAGGAATACTATTTTTTAGATGTCATGAGTGCCAACCATTTGTGGGTAACAGTGCAACGCTAAAACTTCAACAAATTTTAAACCTTTGATTTGTTGCTGTAAAAAGACCATATATCAATGCCCCTACAGTGCAAAATACAATGTGCAAATGAACAACATGCAAAAATCTTTTTAAACTTTGTTTACTGTATAGAACATAATGACAATGTCCATACAGTGCAAAATATACCATGTGCAAAGGAGCAACTTAATTAGTGATAAAGTACATAAATTCAAACATAAGGTGCATATATCCAATAAGGTGCAAAAGTAGTAAAATGTACTGTAATACAATTGATATACAGTATAGGGAAAAAAAGTTCACAGAAAGTCCATAGTTGTGATAAAACAAGGCAGATTCTCCAGAGACACACCATGTGCTCGCAACTCCCTTCACCAGTTCTTAACTCTGTACGGTGGAGGATATATTCTAGGTGGCATTGGAGTGTTTCTTTATCTTTCACAAACTGCCAGTTTAATAGATTAAATCATTTAACAGGTTAATACTGTGTATACATTTCTGGAAATTCTACAAAAGGTAAAAAGTAGTAATTGGGGTCTTCATCAAACTCTTCATTCCAAATCAGGTGTTCCATGTAAAGGCATAGGAAAAGTCTGAGGAGTGGAAGAGCAGTGTAGATCTGTTAAGTTCCATAATGTCTTTGATTCTCACTGAGATCTTCTAGAATATTTTGGACTGGAAATTCACTATGCAGCCAGAAATGTTTAAACCTATGAGAATAATGTATTTGCACAGGTATCAAGCATTGCTTTTAGTCTTTGTGAAATAACTGTACATGTTCGTTAACATTCAGCCTTTATTTTGGTTAAGTTACTTAATTTAACTTACAGTACTTTCACATTAATGCTTTATCTGTATTATCTGTTAGGGATCCAGGATATTTAAAGTTTCTAGTTGTTTAAAATTGTCTCATAGAAAGCAGTAAATACCTTGCTTTGATGAATATTTTTAACATCATTAACCTTTTTTTTAAATCAACATTTCAGAAATGAAAAATATTATTTAGACTACATTGTGACTTTCAAGTATAATAGTGTAGACCAAAAGAGGTTTATAAACCTTTAGATGGATAGTCTCCAATACATGAGCTCAGACCATTTGTTCCAAGAATTAACAGATGGTCCCCAAATTATTAGGGATCTCAATTTAACAGAACAATTTCCAGGAATAAAAACCAAATGTATACAGCTTGCCTCTCCCATTTGTTATTACACAGCAGCCAGGGCCATTCATAAAAATGCAATATACCGTAACATCATTGCAAACTCCTTTCCTGACACTATTTAATGTGTTTATAGAGTGTATGTGTGTGTATGTGTGTGTGTGTATATATATATATATATATATATATATATTTATTTATTACTATGCAAAAGTTTTGGGGAGGTGTGAAAAAATGCTGTAAATTAGCAATGTTTTCAGAAATAGAAGTGTTAATAGTTTATTTGTATCAATTAACAAAAAGGGAGGGTAAAAGAACAGAGGAGAAATCCAAATCAAATCAATATTTGGTGTAACCTCCCTTTGCCTTCAAAACAGCATAAATTCTTCTAGGTACACTTGCACACAGTTTTTGAAGGAATTTGGTGGGTAAGTTGTTCCAAATAGAGTTGAGCGGACACCTGGATGTTCGGGTTCGGCCGAACTTTGCAAAAAAGTTCGAGTTCGACCCCGAACTTGACCCCGGACCCCGAGCCCCATTGAAATTAATGGTGACCTGAACTTTTGGGCACAAAAACGGCTCTAAAAAAGTCCTGGAAAGGGCTAGAGGGCTGCAAAATGAAGCAAAATGGGGGTAAGAGTAGGACAAGTGCCTGCAAACAAATGTGGATAGGGAAATAACTTAAAATCACATTTAAAAAAATGGAGGAGGAGGTGGATTGGAGTAGGAGGCTGAGGAGGCGGTCACCGTGGCGGTGTAGGTGGTGGAAGTGGCGGTGGAGGAGGTAGCCAACACTGTTTTTTGTTTGTTTGTTTTTTTTTTTTTAATTGGGGTAGCCCCCAAAATATTGAGACATATTTAAAAAAAAAAAAGAGGATACGTTCACTTAAGTATACCAATGGCTGTGTGAGGCTGGTATAAATGGCTATTCTGCACAAGGTACAGACAAGTCTTGTGGGATCCATGTCTGGTTCATTTTAATAAAGGTTAGCTTGTCAACGTTGGCTGCGGATAGGCTGCGCTTGTCTGTGATAACGCCCCCTGCCGTGCTAAACGCACGTTCAGACAATACACTGGCTGCAGGGCAGGCCAGCACCTCCAAAGCATAAAGGGCAAGCTCAGGCCATGTGGCCAATTTGGAGACCCAGAAGTTGAATGGGCCAGACCCATCAGTCAGTACATGTAGGCGCGTGCATACGTACTGTTCCACCATGTTGCTGAAATGCTGCCTCCTGCTAAGATGTTGCCCATCAGCTGGTGGTGCCGTTTGTTGTGGCGTGCTGCTGACAAAGCTTTTCCACATTTCGGCCATGCTAACCCTGCCTTCTGAGGGGCTGGCGGTGCCATGGCTGCATTGGCAGCCTCTTCCTCCTCCTCTGCCTTTGCCTTGTGCTTCCACTGAGCCCCCGGTGTCATTTGGGAATGCCGTCAGCAGCGCGTCTACCAGCGTGTGCTGGTAGTCGCGCATCTTCCGATCACGCTCCAGTGAAGGAATTAAGGACGGCATGTTGTCCTTGTAACGGGGATCCAGCAGGGTGGCCACCCAGTATTCAGCACAAGTTACAATGTGGGCAACTTGGCTGTTGTTGCGCAGGCACTGCAGCATGTGGTCGCTCATGAGTGCCAGGCTGCCTAGAGGCAAAGACAAGTTGTCCTCTGTGGGAGGTGTATCATCTGTGTCCTCCGTATACCCCCAGCCATGCTCCAGTGAAGCCCCATGAGCTGTGGTGGGTGCCACCCTGCTGTGAACACGGTTCCTCCTCATCATCCTCGTCCTCCTCATCCTCCAGAGCTGTGCCCTGGCTTGAAATTTTTTTACCTGGCCTATACTGGTGCAGAAACCCTTGAACTTGTGAATGACTGGCCTGATAACCGTGGATATGACCCCTCTTCCTCCTCCTCCTGTGCCACATCCTCTTCCATCATCGCCCAAAGTTTTTTTTCAAGGAGACACGGAAGTGGGATAGTAACGCTGAGAACAGCGTCATCGGCACTGGCCATGTTGGTGGAGTACTCAAAAAAACGCAATATATTACACAGGTCTCGCATGGAAGCCCATTCACTGGTGGTGAAGTGGTGCTGTTCCGCAGAGCGACTGGCCCGTGCATGCTGCAGCTGAAACTCCACTATTGCCTGCTGCTGCTCACACAGTCTCTCCAGCATGTGCAAGGTGGAGTTCCACCTTGTGGGCACGTCGCATAGGAGGTGGTGAGCGGGAAGGCCAAAGTTCCACTGCAGTGCAGACAGGCAAGCAGCAGCAGGGTGAGAACGCCGAAAGTACGCACACATGGCCCGCACTTTTTGCAGCATCTCTGACATATCCACGTCGTTTTTTAGAAATTTCTGCACCACCAAATTCAGCACATGCGCCAGGCAAGGGATGTGTGTCAAACCGGCTAGGCCCAGAGCTGCTAGGAGATTTCGCCCATTATCGCACACCACCAGGCCGGGCTTGAGGCTCAGTGGCAACAACCACTCATCGGTCTGTTGTTCAATGCCCGTCCACAGCTCCTGCGCAGTGTGGGGTTTATCCCCCAAACATATCAGTTTTAAAACAGCCTGCTGTCATTTCCCCCTGGGTGTGCTGAAGTTGTTGGTGAAGGTGTTACGCTGACCGGATGAGGAGGTGGTAGAGGAGGAGGAAGCGGAGTAGGAGGAGGAGGCAACAGGAGGCAAAGAGAAATGCCCTGCAATCCTCGGTGGTGGAAGGACATGTGCCAAACTGCTATCCACCTCGGGCCCACCCGCCACTACATTTGCCTAGTGTGCAGTTAGCGAGATATAGTGTCCCTGCCCATGCTTACTGGTCCACGTATTAGTGGTTATGTGGACCTTGCCACAGATGGTGTTGCTCAGTGCACACTTGATCTTGTCCCTGACTTGTTTGTGCAGAGAAGGGATGGCTCGCCTGGAAAAGTAGTGGCGGCAGGGAACCACGTACTGTGGGACAGCCAGCGGCATCAGGTTTTTAAAACTGTCCATGTCCACCAGATGGAATGACAGCATTTCAAAGGCTAGGAATTTTGAAATGCTGGCATTCAGGGCCAGGGATCGAGAGTGGGTAGGTGGGTACTTCCTCTTTCTCTCCACTGTTTGGGAGATGGACAGCTGTAAGCTTCCATGGGACCATGGTGTGAAAATGCTTGGGGACGGTGGCGGACATGGTGGCATTGCTGTCACATCGCCTGTTTGCTGGGTGGCAGGTGACATTAGCACTGTAGAGGTGGAGGAAGAGGACAAGGCAGCAGCAGAAGAGGATGCAGGAGGAGCCCGAGACCTTTCTTGGATTTTGAGGTGCTTATTCCACTGCAGCTCGTGCTTTGCATGCAGATGCCTGGTCATGCAGGTTGTGCTCAGGTTTAGAACATTTATGCCTCGCTTCAGGCTCTGATTGCACAGCATGCAAACCACTCGTGTCCTGTCGTCAGCACATTGTCTAAAGAACTCTTTTGCGCTGCCTTTGGTGTGCTAGGTCCCTGGGTGCGGTGGGTAGTAGCAGGTGTACTGTCTAGGGGACGGTCGCTCCGCTTTTTCAACCTGCTTCCTCTTTTGATGTGCTGGTGCCTCTGTACGACCACCACCTCGCATGACTTTCATTCCAGGTGGGGTCTAGGACCTCATCATCCTCCACATCATCTTCCACCCACTCTTCACCACTGCCCTCCTTGTCAGTCTGCACACTGTAGAAAACCGCAGCAGTTTCGTCATCATCAGAGACATGCTGCGGTGGTGTTTCCATGTCCTCATCCTGAAACAGAGGTGGTTGGGCATCGGTGCACTCAATGTCTTCCACTTCTGGGGCAGGGCTATGTGGATGGCCCATGGAATGCACACCAGCAGAGTCATCAAAAAGCATAAGAGACTGCTGCATGACTTGGGGCTCAGACTGCTTGGCTGATTTACAAGGGGCTGAGGTGAAAGACAGATGGCCATGGGGTTCAGGTGCCAACTCTGAGCTTTCAGCAAGGGACCGGGTGGGAGACAATGTGAAGGAACTGGAGGCATTGTCTGCCACCCAATCTACTATCGCCTGTACTTGTTCTGGCATCACCATTCATTGAGCGGCATTCGGGCCTACCATATAACGTTGAAGGTTCTGTCGTCTACTCGCAGCTGAGGAAGGTGTTTCACTTGTGCGTGTAGCTGGCACAGATCGACCACGTCCTCTCCTTGCAACAGGAGTTTCACCAACACCAGCAGCACCATGACCATGACCACGTCCCTTATTTAACGCTCTCCTCATTCTGGATGCAAATGTACTATTTAGCACAAATTTATATTATTTTTTATAACGGTAATCTGTCCCTCACACCAGCAGCAGGGACCTCTTCCTACACCAGTATGAGATGATTTTATAACGCTAATCTGTCCCTCACACCAGCAGCAGGAACCTCTCTCTACACCAGTATGAGACGATTTTATAACGGTAATCTGTCCCTCACACCAGCAGCAGGAACCTCTCCCTACACCAGTATGAGATGCTTTTATAATGGTAATCTGTCCCTCACACCAGCAGCAGGAACCTCTCCCTATACCAGTATGAGATGATTTTATAACAGTAATCTGTCCCTCACACCAGCAGCAGGAACCACAGGACAACTATTAATCATGTACTCCACAAATCTGGCCTTTATGAAGGAGTGGCAAGAAGAAAGCCATTGTTGAAAGAAAGCCATAAGAAGTCCCGTTTGCAGTTTGTGAGAAGCCACGTGGGAGACACAGCAAACATGTGGAAGAAGGGGCTCTGGTGAGATGTCACCAAAATTGAACTTTTTGGCCTAAAAAGCAAAACGTTATGTGTGGTGGAAAACGAACACTGCCCACCACCCTGAACGTACCATCCCACCATGAAACATGGTGGTGGCAGCATCATGTTGTGGGGATCTTCAACATGGACAGGGAAGCTGGTCAGAGTTTACAGGAAGCAATTTTTAGGATGGAGGGCAGGGGCGTACCTAGAACATTTGGCACCCGGGGCGGATCCTATATCTGGCACCCCCCCAAAAAACGCAAGGTGGTGCAGATTTTTGGGATTAAATCGGGTGGCGAGGAGGCAATATAATGCTTCTCTGTCGTCTGTCAAACATCCTCTGAAAAGTGATCCATTGTGGTTCACTCTTCAGAGGGCAACACTAGTGAACCCTAATCGCCAGCAATGCCCCTCACAGGGCCGATCCTAGGGTCACAGATGCCTGAGTGCAGAAATATTTCTGACGCCCCCACATGGATGTGGTCATCCACATCCAGTACATACCTGAGTCAGGGGGAGTCAGGCCACTCTCTCTCTCACACGGCGGCAGGAATAGACGTGCGGTGCTGACACTCTCCCAGTGCAAACACCAACACGTACACCAGTCCTGCCTCCGCCTCCGTGTCATGACCAATCAGTCACTGGCTGGAGGCCAGTGACTGGGGCCAGAGCCACTCAGTGCATACATGTGCGCTTCGGTGGCGTACATATATACACTTTAATGGCTGACCAATGGGCTTTGGGACCCAGGACCGCCGCTGATGGGAAGATGATGGGACACTACAATGTGGTCTAATGGGACCTGGAGGGGGGTCTCTCTAACAAAGGCCTTCTTGGTGTCCATTAGAGAGTCTGTTAGAGCCTCCACCATGCCCCATTAGAGACTATAATGGGGTCTAATGGATCCTGGAGGGGGGTCTTTCTAATAGAGATCCTCTCTGTGTCCATTTGAGAGTCTGTTAGAGCCCCCACTAGGCCCCATTGGAGACTACAACGGAGTCTAATGGGACCTAGAGGTGAGTCTATCTAACAGAGACCGTCTCTGTGACCATTGGAGATTCTCTGATAGAAAGAGTCCATTCCAGGCCCCATGAGAAACTACATTAGAGGGTCACTGAACAATAGTAAAAATAAACAATATTATATTAATAGCACTTTGATGCCCAGGCCCAGCCCTAGAAGACTTCACTTATCTTATTTAATGGGTACTGGAACTAGCTGCTGGTCCTGATTCATGGCTGCTGGTCCTGGGCCCTGACTTTTGGGGCTGGGTCCTGGCTTCTGAGGCTGGGCAGCTGGTCCTGGGGTCTGGCTGCTGGTCATGGGGTCTGGCTGCTGGGGCATGGGGTTAGGCTGCTGGGGCCTGGCTGCTGGGGCTGGGCTGCTGATCCTTGGGTCTGGCTGCTGGGGTAAGGCTGCTGGTCCTGGGGTTTGGCTGCTGTGGCATGGGGTCTGGCTGCTGGTCCTGGGGCCTTGCAGCTGGGGCCAAGGGTCTGGTGCTTGGGATCTGGCTGCTGGTCCTGGGGTCTGGCTGCTGGGGCCTGGCTGCTAGTCTCTAGGGTCTGGCTGCTGAAGCCTGGCTGCTGGTCCTAGGGTCTGGCTGCTGGTCCTGGGGTCTGGCTGCTGGGGCCTAGCTGCTAAGCTCTGGGGTCTCGCTGCTGAAGCCTGACTGCTGGTCCTAGGGTCTGGCTGCTGGGGCCAACAGTCTGGCTGCTAGGGCCTGGGGTATGGCTGCTGGGCCCTATGGTCTGGCTGCTGGGGACTGGCTGCTGGTCCTGGGGTCTGGCTGCTGGGATTTGGCTGCTGGTCCTGGGATCTGGCTGCTGGGGTCTGGCTGCTGTTCCTGGGATCTGGCTGGTGGGGTCTGGCTGCTGGTCCTGGGGTTTGGCTGCTGTTCATGGGGTCTGGCTACTGCTTCTAGGGGCTGGCTACTTGTCCTGGGGGCTGGCTACTGATCCTGGGGCCTGACTGCTGGTCCGGGGTCTGGCTGCTGGTCCTGGGGTCTGGCTACTGGTCCTGGGATCTGGCTGCTGGTCTTGGGATCTGGCTGCTGGTTCTGGGGGCTGGCTACTGGTCTTGGGGGCTGGCTACTGGTCCTGGGGGCTGGCTACTGTTCCTGGGGGCTGGCTACTAGTCCTGGGGCTGACTGTTGGTCCTGGGGGCTGGCTTTTGGTCCTGGGGGCTGGGTGCTGGTCTTGGGGGCTGGCTTCTGGTCCTCGGGTAAGGCTGCTGGTCCTGGGGGCTGGCTGCTGGTTCTGGGACTGGCTACTGGTCCTGGAGGCTGGCTATTGGTCCTGAAGGCTGGCTACTGGTCCTGGGGGCTGGCTACTGGTCTTGGGGTTGTCTACTGGTCCTGGGGCTGGCTATTGGTCCTGGGGCTAGCTATTGGTCCTGGGGTCACTGAGTGATCCCAGGCAGAGGAATCCCTCAGAAAGTAGGGGGTGAGTGGAGGCAGAGAGAAGACAGAGTGCCACGATCAGCAAGCTGTAGCCATAAAACAAGAAAAAGTGAAGAAATAAATTGTAGCGCTCTAAATTAAAACAGTCCAAGAATACTCCTCTTAAAATTATTCAAAGTGAACAAGTGCAAAAATATGTATATTATTATTGTCTGTATGACAATGGTACAAAGCAATCCAATAACGACTCCTCAAGGTATGAAGTGGCCAAACACCAGATTGATATGCTGTCTCAATTAAGAGCACAGCCAAAGCGCTTTAATATGTTGAAGGATCATGCAGTAGTCCCATTGTCGTTTGTTTCATACATAATAAAAAATGAAAATAAAAAAAAGTGCAATATGCCAGGATTCATAAATCATTACACAGATGATCTCCCATGCAAGTAACTGTAGTGACTGTAGCTAGTGATTAACAGTAGTGGCGCACCACCACCTTTTGCAATTCGCACTCACCAGACTTTGAATAAGAATACACATGAAAAAGACATGAGCAGCCAGATAGGTATAGACACTCAACTTAAGGGACAACTCAGGTCCTGGACCGTATTGTATGCTCTGGCAAATGTAGGTACATAGTGAAAAAATTCTAAAAGAAAAATAGTGCAATATGCCAAAAAAATCAATAATAACACAATTAATATCCCGTGCATGGGGCTGTGGTGACTTCCTAAAGTGACACACCTCCACATCTGCAATTCACACTCAGCAGACCGTGAATTGGAATGAGCATGAAAACAGCCCAGCCAGTCAAATGGATCCAGATGTTCCACTTAAGGGGCAATGTGGGTCATGGACAGTGTCAGATGCTCTGGCAGATATAAACATGGGGGACATGCCGCCACAAAAAGTGAATAACTCAACACCAAGTTCACTATATTGACCACTTATGTATTTGTACATGTTGATCATATCCCCCCTAATCTCCTCTTCTCAAGCGAGAATAAATTCAGTTACTCTAATCTTTCCTCATAGCCGAGTTTCTCCATGCCTCTTATTAGTTTGGTTGCCCTTCTCTGCACTTTCTCCAATTCCCTGATATCCTTTTTGAGAACTGGTGTCCAAAACTGAACTGCATTTTCCAGATGAGGTCTCACTAATGATTTGCACAGGGGAAAAATTACCGTATTTTTCGCACCATAAGACGCACCTGACCATAAGACGCACCTAGGTTTTAGAGGAAGAAAACAAGAAAAAAATATTCTGAACCAAATGGTGTACTAAAGTATTTACCAGTGCAGCCATATACCAGATCCATGAAATACAACATATTCCAGATCCATGAAATACAGCACATAGCAGTCCCATGAAATGCAGCCATATACCAGATACATGAAATACAGCACATAGCAGTCCCATGAAATACAGCCATATACCAGATCCATGAAATACAGCCATATACCAGTCCTAGGAAATACAGCCATATACCAGTCCTATGAAATACAGCCATATACCAGTCCTATGAAATACAACCATATACCACTCCTATGAAATACAGCCATATACCAGATCCATGAAATACAGCCATATACCAGATCCATGAAATACAGCACATAGCAGTCCCATGAAATACAGCCATATACCAGATCCATGAAATACAGCCATACCTGTGTTCATGAAATGCAGCCTGACAGAGCTGAGAGGGAGATTCATATCTCCCGCCACCGCCGCGCTGTGATGATGTCATCACCCTGCGACTAGTGGAGCTCCACTCTGCAGCCAGATCACATTCAGAAAGAAGACAGAGCAGCTCCAGCCGCCGCAGTACTTCATTTGGCCACTGGGGCCGAATGAAGCCCCAGTGGCCAAATGAAGTACTGCGGCTGCTCTGTCTTCTCGACCCCGAAGTAAGCCGGGGTCACCGGTTTACTTCATGACGCCGCCGACCTCGACGAGACAGAAGAAAGACTTACACTAGACCGACGTCTCACCTCGAGGTGATCAGCGTCCCACTACTGTAGTAGTGTCGCGCCGCCACCGCCCTCTATACTTAGAGGGAGAGTCGAGACAGTCCGACGTAAAGTACTTGTGTCCATACCGACATAAAGTACCTAGACCATATACCGACATAAAGTACCCTG
>BLSH010485095.1:659328-683961 GCA_018402905.1 Glandirana rugosa | reverse complement strand
GCACGACCACGCAATTGTCATTCAAAATGCAACAGCGCTGAAACCTGAAAATTGGTCTGGGCAGGAGGGGGGTTTAAGTGCCCAGTAAGGAAGTGGTTAAATAAAGAGTTGAGAAAAGAAGACAGAGAAGCAGGAGAGGGGAGGGGGGAGGGGGAAAGAAGGGAAATAGAGAGGGAAAGAAAGGAAGGAAGGGAAAGGAAAGAGGGGGGAAGGGGGAAAGGAAAACAGAATAGGGAAAAGTGGAAGGGAAAGGGAAGGGGAGGGAGAAGGTGGAAGGAATGGAGGGAGAAAAAGAATGGAAGGGAAAAGGGGGAGGAAAGGTGAAGAGGGAAGGGGAGGATGGAAGGAGAAGGAAAAAAAGCTTTTACCCTTTAGCCTCGGTTCTGAGTGTACTCAGGTGCATATCATGCACCTGCAGTATGGATTGCTTGACCCAGTGATGCTGTGCACAGCCGACGCCTACAGCACAGGTCACATGGAATGGGTATTTAAGCAGGACGCCCCTGCTCAGCTGTGTTTGGAATGGTCCCCGGCACAAGCACACACCACATGCAGGCCTGGTAAGTCTCAGCCTGTTATAGTATCTCTGTTGATGGCCATAAATTATCATGGCCATCACTCTATGCTTTTAAAAGTTTACTTGCCCCATTGCTCTCTTTTCTCTTTTTCTACTTTCCTGTCCCACTGTTTTCAATCTCTGTCTTCACACAGTCTCCCCCCTTTTTGTCTTTCCTTCCCTACAATTCCACTTCCCCTCATTTTCTCCCCCCTCTTTCTTTCCCCCTTATTATTACATCCAAAATGGCACAAATTATAAAAATACAGTGTGAACCAAATACCTCATATAAAATACATCTAGGTCCAACACCCATGGGGCAAACTCATAATGTTTGGACATATAAATCCATAAATCAACAATGTTGATGTAAGTCCCCAATGGAGCCAGAGATCATGCACACTAAAATGCTGATAAATCTTCATAAAAGCAAGTCCACTTGTTGTATGGCAAAAAAACAGAGGTGTGGATGTAAGTCCCCAATTAGGTCAGAGTTCATACACACTAAAATGCTGATAAATGTTCATAAAAGCAAATCCACGCGTTGTATGGTAAAGGAAGGGGGAGCGGGGGCACCCAGTGTTCCTAAGCAACAAATAATTGTGTGGGAATCCATCACCAAATGCTATATGCACTCACCAGAGGTAAGCAGAAAAGTGCCTTAGCTTTTCACCCGGACAGGGTCCCCTTAGGGATTTGGGAAGACTCCTCTCCACCGTGATGTCTGTACTGTGGATTGCACCCTTCAGATCTGCTCCCACGTTAAGCCCAAAACCCTATCATTTTAAGGATATGCCACTGTCGAGAGATGATCTGTTTAACCTTTCTGGCCTGGCAGGAATAGGACATGATAAAAGGTATCACCGAACCAGTGGGACCACCTTCGTTCACTGGTCTCTCCCTCTGACTTATAAGAGGTTATTATAGGGTTAGGGTTTTGGGCTTAATGTGGGAGCGGATCTGAAGGGTGATCAGGGTATATAGCTCAGCATTATAGATCAGGGTATATAGCTCAGCATTACAGATCAGGGTATATAGCTCAGCATTACAGATCAGGGTATATAGCTCAGCATTACAGATCAGGGTATATAGCCACAGGCAGCCCTGGGCATGCACAAATATGGGCATCTGTCTACAGTCAGCTCTGGTCATCTACAGTCAGCATAAGGCATCCACAGTCAGCTGGCATGCTCCTTGTTGCGGGATAAAATGTACCCTAACTTGGCACTTGCCTGCTGCCAGGGTCCCCTTCATAGCCTGTTTGGTGAATCCAAGCATTTTCCTTCTGCTAATTCCCTGGTATGGTATGGTGTTCAGTGCTGTGGTGGCTGACAACCCCCCCACCCCCTGCCTGCGGTGTGTGACTGACAATTCACCCCCCCACCCGGTCCATGGTGCGGGACAGAGAAAGCAATCGGGCAGCCAGCAGTAAGGCACCTACCCGATCTAGGGCTGGGGCTGTGGTCTCCTCTCCTCGGGTGCAGGCAGCGGCTCTGGCGTCCACTCCTCCCGCGTCTCTTCATTGTTCTCCAAACCGCTAGGCATCCAAGAGGATCACCTGATGCTTTGGCCAATCGGGAGACAGGTCTCACGACCTGCCTCCTGATTGGCAGGAGGAAAAGAATAAAAATAGCAAAAATTAATTTGCTATCGTTACACAATTGGGTGGGATCGGGGGTACACTCTCAGTGCCCCGAGCCCACCCTTTTTTGAAGCCTATTAGAGCCCCTTGAGCATAATCATGTGCTTGAAAAAAACCCCGCCATAGGAATGTATGTGTCCGGCGTCCTGAAAGGGGCCAGGCGCATGGATAGGGGGCAGCAGCAGGGATTGGCGGGCGGAGCCCATGCGCCCTCAATGCACGGGCCACCACTGCACATCAGGTTTACAATGTAGTATACCTACAGTCAAAGTTGACAAACAGGCAGATTAATACCAGTGTTCATGCCTGCCAAGGACTTTTATTGATTCTTCTAAATTAATGTTACAGCGTTTCCTCTAAATTACTGATCTCCAAACTACGGCCCTCCTGCTGTTGCGGAACTACATGTCCCATGAGACATTGTAAAACTCTGACATTCACAGACATGACTAGGCATGATGGGAATTGTAGTTCCTGAACAACTGGAGGGCATAGTTTGGAGACCCCTGCTCTAAATGAATAAAAAGATTGTGGGAATCTCTCAGAATTCCAGGCTGTAATGTGCTTTAGGGAATCCCTGATAGAACCACTTCTTTCTATAACCTAAAGCTACATTGATCTCTCAACTTAGATAAACTCCAGGAATTGTTGCACTGCATACCTACATTGGTCCAGCTTGGAACAATGTAAGTGTGCACTACTCATTCCAGATGGACCACTGGAGAAGCTGCAAAGCACTGTAGCAGTCAGTGCTACTATAGTGAAAGTCATAATCTTCCAGGTCCTGCTCAGGTTCTATGCAAGCAACTGACTCACTGCACAATGACTACAAATGGACACTTGCTTGGTACTTTTGTCAACCATCCATATAATTCCTTGTATTTTCTCTATGAATAAAAGGGATTCTCTGATTGGACATGGTAGATATTGTGATGTCACTGCTCCTATGCTCCACTTTCTCTACAGAATGCTTTATATTTATTGAAAAAAATACAAGGCATTTTACGAATGGTGGCAGTGTCAAGTGACTGGCCACTGTTGGTCAGTGGGGAGGCAAGTTGCATAGAACATGACCGGGACTAAGAGGATCGAGGCAACTGTATAAGGGATGAGTACTACAGTGATTTCCAGCTTCCCCATTAGGGTTGCCACATCATCCCTTTAATCCAGGACACATATGAATTACACAGATTCTGAGGCTAATTTAATGCAGATAAGGCACCAAGTGAGTTTAATTACCACCTTAATCAGCCACAGAACCTGTGTAATTAGTATGTTTCCTGGATTAAAGGGATGATGTGGCAACCCTATTCCCCATACAACCATCAGATATAAGCATGGGCGTATCATAAGGAGTCCTAGGAGTCGCACTTTTGAACCCGCCCGTAGCTCCAGGGGGCCCATGCAACTTTCTCCTGTCATATTATCAAGATGCATTTGCTCCCACAAAGTCCTGGAGATGGAATCCAGATCGGCAGCTTCCATCTGCCTTGTGCCCCACTGCCATAGTCTATAATCCAGTTCTTCCACTCTGCCTTCTACTGAGTCCACCGCCCTCCTCCACTCTCATTGGCTGGGAAGAATCTGTGCTGTTTCCTGAATGGAGTGGAGGACTGAGAGCAGTCCGGGACTAGTGTGGCTCTGTGCTGCTGTGTGCTGACACGTTGTGGGGACAGTGAGCTGCCTCCCTGTCACATAGACCTGAGTGAGCAAGGAGGAGCAGAGCAGCGCCTGAGAGCTGGGACAGGGTGGCTGTACCTGAAGTAAGACACTGCTCTGCATAGTCATGTTACTCAATGTACCCCCACCCTGACATGTCTGCTCATGTGGGAACACTGACAGTTGACAACAGACACAGAGCTCCCCACAACACCCACCAACATTTACAGAAATGTTGATATACACCTCCTGGGGGGCTCCAGAGGCCAAGATTTTTTGTGTCAATTTGAGTAGCACTAGAAGAGGGGGGGCTGGGCTGGGGAATCTAGCATTAACATCAGGGGGCATGCCATTACTAGGATGGTGGAGGGGGCATGTGTCATTACCAGGAGGAGGGCACCTATCATTACCTGGAGATGGGGGACATTTGTCATTACTAAAGGGGTGCATGTGTCTTACCAGGTGTGGGGGGGGGGGACCTCTGTTATTACCTTGATGAGGGGGATGAATTTATTATGTTGCAACTGGGTGGAGGAGACATGTGTCATTACCAGGAGGGGGGCACAGGGTTGGCAACCACGTGTAAATTTACAGACAATTTGTAAAAGTCTGCCAATTTTACAGTGTCTGTAAGCCCTGGTTCTCACTATATGTGATGCGGGAAATGCAGAAGATTTTCTGCATTTCCCCGCATTGCACTGCATAGCAATCGCATGGCATCCACTGCGATCTGCTGCGGGTGTCAGTGTTAGATTAATGATACCCCAAAACAGATTGCAAAACGCAGTGCTATTGCCAGAATTGCAACACAGGGGTGTGAACACACATGCGATGCAATTCAGGTGCAGAAAAACAGATCCTGCACCATTTTGGTGCAGATGCGATGCAATTTGAGCCATACAAAATGCATGGCTCAAATCACACTGCAAAGATATTGCATGTGATGTGCACAAGAATGCAGTGTGATTCCTGTGAGAATCACATGTGGTGTTCTGCACGCATCAGTGTGAATCCAGGCTAAATGTGTGGGAATGGCAGCCACTGCCCATAAACAAAATATGGCCACAGGTCAGCTTGCAACTGCACATGCTCAGTTTCAAAATAAGCAAAGTGGTGTTTTGGTTCAGGGTGTGCTCACGGCGGGCTGGGGTAGGCATAATGACATCATGGTGTTGGGCACCTTTTCTGAAATGCAAGTTTAAATGCATGAAATGGAGCAGGAGCACCTCCCTGGGGACTCAGAAGAGGAAGAAGATCAAAGGCAAAGCTTACCCCAGTGCCCTGTACCCAACGAGCAATTACAGAGGTCAGTGTGAATGACACAACAGCACCAGCTAAGAGGTCACACAGTCTTTGGGGGTCAGATCGCATATGTAAGGCGGGGGGGTGAATACAACACAATGGTAAGGGGGGGTTATAGGGCTGATATCAAGCCTTATATCAGTGACCCCTCCCCTTTTAGTGTATTCACTCTGTGGAAGGTGGTCTGTGGTCACCAGTGTCCCCCCTTCCCCACATCAGAGAACCCAGCTTTCCCCCGTAAAGTGGTAGTAGACTCTTTTTTTTTTAAATTAATATCTCCTAAACTTGCACTGTTTGAGCAGCAGCCGATGATGCCACTGTGAGTTGTGTGCCACTGCAGAGGCTCCCGTGCATGTCATCACGATTCATCCAGTCAGATGGCTGGAGTCTCCGAAGTGGAAGGAAGACCGAGTGAAGATGGAAGCCTCTGCAGTGGTGACAGTATGCCGCTGGAAGGCTTCGCTCTAAGGTAAGTCTTTCATAATGTGCTAGTATGTGGTGCATACTAGCACATTATGCCTTTACCTTGCAGGGCTTGTGTTTGTTTGAAATGCTTTTACTGCCACTTTAAATTGGAGTCCTCAGCATTCCCCCATTACATCAGTGTTTGCAGAATTCTGCTTTACAGTGCAAGGGGGAACTCTTGTGGATCATGATATAAAGGGGAACACTGCAGACTGTGATGTAAGGGGGGATAATACAGACCTTAATGTAAGAGGAAACTGGGGGTTGTTGTGTAAGAGAGGGGTTCTCCTTTACATCAGAGTCCACTTGTTCTCCTTTACATCAGAGTCCACTTGTTCTCCTTTACATCAGAGTCCACAGATTTCTCCTTTACATCAGAGTCCACAGAGTTATCCTTTACATCAGGGTCCACAGAGTTCTCCTTTACATCAGAGTCCACTTGTTCTCCTTTGACATCACAGAGCTGGTGGATGTTAGAGACCTTTTTGAGTCCGTTTGAGGATGCCCCGCAGACGCTCAATAGGGTTTAGGTCTGGAGACATGCTTGGCCAGTCCATCACTTACACCTTCAGCTTCTTTAGCAAGGCAGTGGTTGTCATGGAGGTGTGTTTGGGGTTGTTATCATGTTGGAATACAGCCCTGCGGTCTAGTCTCTGAAGGGAGGGGATCACGATCTGCTTCAGTATGTCTCAATACATGTTGGCATTCATGGTTCCCTCAATTAACTGTAGCTCACCAGCACCGGCAGCATTCATGCAGCCCCAGACCATGGCACTCCCACCACCATGCTTGACTGTAGGCAAAACACACTTGTCTTTGCTTTGTACTCCTCACCTGGTTGCCGCGACACATACTTGACACCATATTAACCAAATAAGTTCTCTTGTCTCATCAGACCACAGGACATGGTTCCAGTAATCCATGTCCTTAGTCTGCTTGTCTTCAGCAAACTGAGGGCTTTCTTGTGCATCATCTGTAGAAGAGGCTTCCTTCTGGGACGACAGCCATGCAGACCAATTTGATGCAGTGTGTGGCGTATGGTCTGAGCACTGACAGGCTGACCCCCCACCCCTTCAACCGCTGCAGCAATGCTGGCAGCACTCATACGTCTATTTCCCAAAGACAAACTCTGGATATGATGCTGAGCATGTACACGCAACTTCTTTAGTTGACCATGGCGAGGCCTGTTCTGAGTGGAACCTGTCCTGTTAAACCACTGTATGTTCTTGGCCACCGTGCTGCAGCTCAGTTTCAGGGTTTTGGCAAACTTCTTAAAGCCTAGGCCATCTTTCTGTAGAGCAACAATTCTTTTTTTCAGATCCTCAGAGAGTTCTTTGCCATGAGGTGCCATGTTGAACTTCCAGTGACCAGTATGAGAGAGTGAGAGCGATAACATTAAATTTAACACACCTGCTCCCCATTGAAAGAGATCCTTGTAACACTAAGGAGTCACATGACACCGGGGAGGGAAAATGGCTAATTGGGCCCAATTTGGACATTTTCAATTAGGGGTGTACTCACTTTGGTTGCCAGCAGTTTAAGCATCAATGGCTGTGTGTTGAGATATTTTGAGGGGACAGCAAATTTACACTGTTATACAAGCTGTACACTCACTACATTACATTGTAGCAAAGTGTTATCTCTTCAGTGTAGGGTTGCCACATCATCCCTTTAATCCAGGACACATATGAATTACACAGGTTCTGAGGCCAATTTAATGCAGATAAGGCACCAAGTGAGTTTAATTACCACTTAAATTAGCCACAAAACCTGAGTAATTAATGTGTGTCCTGGATTAAAGGGATGATGTGGCAACCCTACTTCAGTGTTGTCATATGAAAAGATATAATTAAATATTTACAAAAATGTGAGGGGTGTACTCACTTTTGTGAGATAGTGTATATAGCAGCCAGTATCACAGGTGAGGTATTAGCAAACAGTAACACAGGTGGGGTATTAGCAGCCAGTATCACAGGTGGGGTATATATATAGCAGCCAGTATCACAGGTGGGGTATTAGCAGCCAGTAACACAGGTGGGGTATATAGCAGGCAGTATCACAGGTGGGGTATATATATGTAGCAGCTCAGTATCACAGGTGGGCTATTAGCAGCCAGTGTCACAGGTGGGGTATTAGCAGCCAGTAACACAGGTGGGGTATTAGCAGCCAGTATCACAGGTGGGGTATATATATGTAGCAGCTCAGTATCACAGGTGGGGTATTAGCAGCCAGTGTCACAGGTGGGGTATTAGCAGCCAGTATCACAGGTGGGGTATTAGCAGCCAGTATCACAGGTGGGGTATTAGCAGCCAGTAACACAGGTGGGGTATTAGCAGCCAGTAACACAGGCAGGGTATTAGCAGGCAGTAACACAGGTGAGGAATTAGCAGCCAGTAGCACAGGTGAGGTACATTGCAGCCATCTCCCCCCCCCCACCGCCGCCGCGGGGCTTGCAGCACTGACAGACTCCCCCCGGGAGTCCCGTACTTACCCCATCTGTTGGTGGTCACGGCGGTCCACAGAAGCCGTCTGTCGGGACTAAGGAAACCAAAGACGCTGGGAGTCACAGGTGCGTATGGCCACCCCCAGTCCCAGCACTTCCGCCAGTCCCAGCCACCGCGACCTGACCAATCAGTCACTGGCAGGAGGACAGCAGCTAGTAACACAGGTGGGGTATTAGCAGCCAGTATCACAGGTGGGGTATATACAGTATCTCACAAAAGTGAGTACACCCCTCACATTTTTGTAAATATTTTATTATATTTTTTCATGTGACAACACTGAAGAAATTAAAATTTGTTACAATGTAAAGTAATGAGTGTACAGCTTGTATAACAGTGTAAATTGGCTCACCCCACAAAATAACTCATCACACAGCCATTAATGTCTAAACCGCTGGCAACAAAAGTGAGTACAACCCAAAGTGCAAATGTCCAAATTGGGCCCAAAGTGTCAATATTTTCTGTGGCCAACATTATTTTCCAGCACTGCCTAAACCTCCTTGGGCATGGAGATCATTAGAGCTTCATAGGTTACCATTGAAGTCCTCTTCAACTCCTTCATGACAAAATCACGGAGCTGGTGGATGTTAGAGACCTTGCGCTCCACCGCCTTCCTTTGAGGATGCCTCACAGATACTCAATAGGGTTTAGGTCTGAAGACCTGCTTGGCCAGGCCATCACCTATACCCTCACCTTCTTTAGCAAGGCAGTGGTCATCTTGGAGGTGTGTTTGGGGAGGTTATCATGTTGGAATACTGCCCTGCGGCCCAGTCTCTGAAGGGAGGGGATCATGCTCTGCTTCAGTATGTCACAGTACATGTTGGCATTCATGGTTCCCTCAATGAACTGAAGCTCCTCAGTGCCGGCAGCACTCATGCAGCCCCAGACCATGAAACTCCCACCACCATGCTTGACTGTAGGCAAGACACACTTGTCTTTGTACTCCTCACCTGGTTGCCACCACACACTCTTGACAACATCTGAACCAAATAAGTTTATCTTGGTCTTATTAGACCACAGGATATGGTTCCAGTAATCCATGTCATTAGTCTGCTTGTCTTCAGCAACTGTTTGTGGGCTTTCTTGTGCATCATCTTTAGAAGAGGCTTCCTTCTGGGATGGCAGCTATGCAGACCAATTTGATATAGTGCGCAGCAATGCTGGCAGCACTCATACATCTATTTCCCAAAGACAATCTCTGCATATGATGCTGAGCACGTGCACTCAACTTCTTTGGTCGACCATGGCTAGGCCTGTTCTGAGTGGAACCTGTACTGTTAAACCACTGTATGGCTTTGGCCACCACGCTGCAGCTGTTTCAGGGTCTTAGCAATCGTCTTATAGCCTAGGCCATCTTTATGTAGAGCAACAATTCTTTTTTCAGATCCTCAGAGAGTTCTTTGCCATGAGGTGCTATGTTGAACTTCCAGTGACCAGTATGAGAGAGTGAGAGAGATAACACCAAATTTAACACACCTGCTCCCAATTCACACCTGAGGCCTTGTAGCACTAACAAGTCACATGACAACAGAGAGCGAAATTGGCTAATTGGGCCCAATTTGGACATTTTAACTTAGGGGGTGTACTCACTTTTGTTGCCAGCGGTTTAGACATTAATGGCTGTGAGTTGAGTTATTTTGAGGGGACAGCAAATTTACACTGTTATACAAGCTGTACACTCACTACTTTACATTGTAGCAAAGTGTAATTTCTTCAGTGTTGTCACATGAAAAGATATAATAAAATATTTACAAAAATGTGAGGGGTGTGCTCACTTTTGTGAGATACTGTATATAGCATCTCAGTAACACAGGTGGGGTATTAGCAGCCAGTAACACAGGTGAAGTATTAGCAGCCAGTAACACAGGTGGGTGGGGTATATATATAGCAGACAGTATCACAGGTGGGGTATTAGCAGCCAGCAACACAGGTGGGGTATTAACAGCCAGTAACACAGGTAGGGTACATTGCAGCCACCCCCACTGCTGCTGCCGGGGCTCGCGGCACTGACAGACTCCCCTCCGGGGAGTCCCACACTTGGCCCATCTGTCAGCGGTCGCGGCGGTCCATGGAAGCTGTCGGTCGGAACTAAGGAAACCAAACACGCCGGGAGTCACAAGCGTGTTTGGCCACTCCCAGTCCCAGCACGTCCGCCAGTCCCGCCCCTCCCCACCGCGACCTGACCAATCAGTCACTGACAGGAGGACAGTGACTGAGACCAGAGCCAATCAGTGTGACTGTGTGCGCCTTGCTGGCGCACACAGCCACACTTTAACTCCTTCAGATCCACGCTATTGCCGAAGTAGGGCTCCAGCATGGATCTGAAGGCGTGGATCTGAAGATCTGAGGTGGTAGCGCGTGCGCATGGCCGCCACGCGCTGAGTGGGTGTGCCCGTGGGTCGGGCAGACTCGATGTCCGCTCGTGACCCGCGATTGCCTGACAGAGCTGCAGAATGGGGAACCGCCGATGTAAACACGGCGGTTCTTCGTTCTGTGAAGAGGGGCATGACAAGTCTACTGATCCCTGTCACTGGGATCAGTGAGATCTGTTATGTCCCGGCCAGCCCATCCCCCACACAGAACACAATGAGGGAACACAGTTAACCCCTTCACTGCCCCCTTGGTGTTAACCCCTTCACTGCCAATGACATTTATACAGTAATCAGTGGATATTTAAATGTCTGATTGCGTGTCAAAAATGTCCCACATGTCCGCTGCAATATCGCAGTCCTGATAAAAATCGCAGATCGCCGCCATTACTAGTAATAAAAAATAATAAAATCGCCATAAATCAATTGCCATAGTTTGTAGACGCGATAACTTTTGTGCAAACCAATCAATATATACGCCAATTGCAATTTTTTTACCAAAAATATGTAGAAGAATATATATCGGCCAAACCCAATGTTTTTTTGGCTATGTATTATAGCAAAAAGTAAAAAATACAGTGTTTTTTTCCAAAATTATCGCTCTTTTTTTGAGGCGATCAAAGACCACCAAAAGAAAGCTCTATTTGTGGGAAAAAAATGATAAAAATGTTGTTTGGGTACAACGTCACACGACCGTGCAATTGTCATTCAAAATGCGACATCGCTGAAAACCGAAAATTGGTCTGGGCAGGAAGGGAGTTTAAGTGACCAGTAAGCAAGTGGTTAAAGTCTGTCCAATAAGCCTTGGGAATTGCTGACAGCAGACAGCATGTACCAGCGCCACTTTTTTTTACAGGCGTCTGCAACATTTTTTATTTTTCACAAATTCCAGAGGAGGGGTGGCACGGCGCACGGGCTTTGACCGCCATTGGCTTTCACAAATCTTCCAGCAATGCCAGATCCTGTTCCATGCTATAGACACCTCCAGGGATATCAACCTTATTGCACACGTTTGTGTCATTAGGAAAAAGACAAACCTTACCCACCAAACTTTTAGCTAAAGGTCTTGCAGTCTCTGTATAGCAGGGCTGTGGTGTGAGTGGAAGTAGCAATACAAGTAGCCAACCAGTTCATGTACTATATAGGAATAGAAAGCATAGTGAGCTCATCACTCTATTTATTGTCTTTTCACTGTCCAAGCACAGGCTGGGGCAGGTGCAGGAAAATCTGGGCTCTGAGAAAATAAGTTGAATGATGCTGGCCATCAAACTGAGGACATCTAGTGGCAGAAAAATATACTGTGGGGAAAATTTCTGGATTGAAAATGTATATTGCCACAAAAGCTGTTTTTTATCTTTAAATGGGCTATTCGTTTTTTTTTTTTTTCCATTAAATTTTTATTGAATTTTTAAGAATCATACAACGAGACAAAAAGAAAAGCAATAATAGATAATGTGGTTTCAAGAACACAGAATAAAGTATGACTTGATAAAGGTGTTAGACGCATGCTCTCAATGAGGCCTCTGGGTATCTGAATAATTCCAAGTATGAATGAGAGGTAGCGGTATCGTTGCCCTGACACCCCCATTGGGAACAAAACTGTGTCTTGGGCTTAATAATAATTAATGTCTTTTGGTCACATTGGCTTCTACATTTGTGTTGCATATGAGTTCTAAGAAACAAAACATATTTATATTATTTCAGTAGAGAAGATGAAAGAGGGAAGGAAGAAGAGGAGGAATAAGAAATGGGGGAGAAACAGGTAGGGATTGTTGGTGAACTGGTATAGCCCAAGTAGAGGGTTGAAGTAGTTATTTCAGGTGTGGTGGTAGACCTTTATATAAAGGATTGTTGAAATGATGCTGCTTGGATTAGTCAGCGTTGTTTAGATTAAGTCTTAGAGTATATGATATATCCAGAAAATTTGAAGCTGAGAGTCATCAGTTATGTGGGTTAGCTTTGGAATGAGGATTGTGGGTGTGTTGTCCATGGGTGCCAATCTTTGAGGAACAGATCTTGTTTAAGGTGAGCTTTTGCGGAAGAGTATTCCTGCTGAGCATGGTCGTTGAGGATGAGAGTCACTTCACTGATGCTTGGTGGGGTAGTAGATTTCCATTTGCGGGCCGCTATAAAAATATGTGTAAGGATGGAGTGGTACTTAACGGGCCATGTTTCGATGCCTATTCCGAGTAGGGCTACTTTGGGGTCCGGAGATAGTTTATGGTTGATGATGGAAGAGGTTAATTTGAAGAGTTGATCCCAGAAAGGTTGGACGAAAGGGCATTGCCACCATATGTGGTAAAGAGAACCTTGAAGGTACTGGTAAAATGAAGTACGGGGAAGCTGATAGGATGAGGAGAGGTCTTGGAAGGAGCAGAATACCTTATGGGAGTATAATTGTCCCACTGTGGTGATTCCAGCCGGGGTCCGTTTTTGGGTGTTGAGGTCCGGTATTATTTTTTCCAGGGAGGATAGTGGGATGAGATCCAGGGTATTTTGGGACAAAGTAGCTGCTATGTTTCTAAGCGAAGACCATACTGTGTGGGTTGCGTTAATGGTGTCCAGAAAGTGTCTCTGGGGGTGGGGATGAAGGATCAAGGCGCCTAAGTAGGCTTTCAAATCCTGTTGTAAGATCTCTTTGTCAAGTTGTAGCGTGGGTGAAGAGGAGTTGGGGGACCACCATGTTCTGGAGTGGTTTAAGATGCTGGCTTTGTAGTAAAAGGAAATGTTCGGGGCCCCTATTCCACTAAATTTAACCGGGCGCAGGAGGTATATTGTTTTGAATCTGGGGAGCTTCCCTTGCCAAATTGTGTTACTAATAATAGTTTGTAGTTTCTTCAGATGAGTTGTAAGAAAAGGTATTGGAAGGGCGCGGAAGAGGTATAGAATGTGAGGTAGAATAAACATCCTTATTAGGGCGATGCGGCCTGTCCATGAAGGTGTTATCTTTTGAATTGAAGAGGAGATGCTGGAGATTTTCGATGTCAGTATATTGTAGTTAGTGTGGAACATATTAGAGCTTGGTGTAGTCAATTGGATCCCAAGATATTGAAGAGAGGATGCTGGAGCCCACGAGAAAGGGGTAAGTTTAGAAATATATTGTTTAGTGAGAGGGGGTAAGTTGATGGGGAGCATTTGACATTTATTATGATTTAATTTATAGAGCGAGAGCGTGCTGAAGTGATCTAGAAGTTGAGTCAAGTGCGGGAGGGTGAGAAGGGGATTTGTAAGGAAGAGAATCACATTGTCAGCATATAGACCTATTTTATGTTGAGAATTTCCTATTTGTATACCGGTGATTGAGGGGTTGGATCGGATATGTTCTGCTAGGGGCTCCATAATCAGGGAGAATATTATTGGGGAAAGAGGGCAACCCTGCCTTGTTCCATTAGTAATGGGAAAGGAGGATGAGAGGAAACCCGACATCCACACTTTGGCTGTTGGACATGTGTATAGGGCTGTGATTGCTGATAAAATTCGTCCCTGGAGGCCAAACCCCCGGAGGACTTCGATCATGTACTGCCAATGGACCCTATCGAAAGCTTTTTCAGCGTCTAGAGAAATTGCTAGGGCAGGTATATGGTGATGTTCAGCCCATTGGATAAGGTTAATTGATCGCCGTGTTCCATCCGAGGTTTGGCTACCAGGGACGAATCCAACTTGATCAGGGTTTATGAGGAGGGGGGTATATTGGGAAAGCCTATTAGCAATGATTTTAGCGAATAGTTTTGTGTCCGAATTGAGCAAGGATATAGGACGATAATTTGCAGGATTGTCATGGGCTTTGCCTGGTTTGGGGATGGTGACTATAGTGGATTCTATGAATTCTTGGGGGCAGGTACCTGTGTCCATGATTTTGTTGTACATAGGTGGGGTGTTAGTTTATCAGAAAATAGTTTGTAATATTAATTTGTGAATCCATCTGGGCCCGGGGATTTGTGAAGCGGTAATGATTTAATAGATTTGGATACTTCAATTGGGGAAATTGGGGCTGAGAGGCTTGAGAGTTGTGATTCTGAGAGGGAAGGAAGATTGATCGAGCTTAGGAATTGGGTCAGGGTTTCTGCATTCAGGGTTGGGGAAGAAGGGCTGTCTTTTAAGTTATAGAGGGAAGTATAGAAGTCTTTGAATAGGTTTGCGATTTCTGCAGGGTTGTATGTTTTTTGGTTTTGCTTGTTCGAGAGGAACGTAATTTTTGATATTGCTATTTTTCATTTATGCTGTTTTGCAAGGAATGTACCGGGTTTATTGTTTGAAGTGTAGAAGTTAAGCTTTAATCTCTTAATATAATATTCAAAGGATTTTTTAAATATTTCGCTCAGTTGAGTCCTAAGGTCTTTCGGTTTATCAGTAAGGAGTGGGTCAATTTTTTGTTTGTTGAGGGTTTCCAATTGATGAATTTGGGTAGTGAGCTGGGAAATGGTGTGAAGGCGAGTCCGTTTCTCGTGGGCTGCTAGCTTTATAAGGGATCCTCTTAAGACTGCTTTGTGACTATTCCACAATATGTTGGGATCTGCGACTGTTCCTGTGTTCAATTCAAAAAAGTCGGTTATGGCAGAATTGATCTGTTTCTGGTATTCAAGTTTGGTTAGTAGGAGTGGGTTCAGTCTCCATGGTGAAAAAATATTTTTATCAGTTGTTGCAGAGAACTTTAGAGTTATAGGGGCGTGATCCGACCAGGTAATCAGACCGATTGACGTGGAGTCAACTTTTTGTAGTGTGAATTTGTCTACCAGAAAGAAATCAAGTCTGGAATATACATTATGAGCAGCTGAAAAGAAGGTATAATACTTATCATTTCCATGAGAGCATCGCCAGGGGTCAAAGAGATCTTCTTGAGAAATTAACGAGTGTAGAATTGAAGAGTGTTTTCGTTTGGGATTGGTGGAGTCAAGATCCGGATTTATAACTTCATTGAAGTCTCCACAGATGATAATGGAGTTAGATCTATAGGGTTGGAGCTTATTGAAGATGGATTTGAAGAAGGTATTCTGGTGGGTGTTAGGGGCGTAAAGGTTAACAATAGTAAGGCGATTATTATTGATGGTCGCCGTGAGGATGAGGTATCTACCATTGGGTCCGTTTCTATAGAATGGAGGAGAAAGGAGGCAGAGTCGCGAATAGCGATCATGACTCCTTTCCGTTTGGAGTCAGCGTTAGAGAAAAATATGTGGGGGAATTTTGGGTGTGAACACTTCGGTGGGTTGGAGGAAATGATGTGAGTCTCTTGAATACAGATGATTTCGGATTGTGCTTTAAGTGCTTCTTTCCACATAAGGGATCGTTTGAAAGGACTATTAAGTCCCTTAACATTTAGCGAGAATATTTTCAATGCCATTGAGCGTGATTGAGGGGGTTATGAGCATGTTAATTGGTGCTGCAGAAATGAGAAGGATTTGACCCCTCCTAGCTGATCCAAGCAAAAAAAGATAAGTACATTTAACATTACAACAGTAGTACCTGAATTTACAACAGTTAGGTATGGAGGGCTATACCAGTTCATGGAAGAGGATGGGGGAGAGACAGAGGGAGAAGGGAAAGAGAAAGAGTGAAAGAGAAGGAAGACGAAGTGTAAGTTTGTGTGCCTTGCACACCAATAAACCGGGGTGGAGGGATTCAACATTGGTGTTAACATCTTTTCGACAGATAATCTGTGTTATGAGACAAATATAACACGAAAGAAAGTCGAAGAGGAACAGTTAGAGAAAACAGTTAAACCCATTTGGGCTCTCAGCACAGGGAAGTTGTGGTAAACAATGATTGTGCATGGTTCACCTGCTGAGATGAGAGTACCTGAACGGAATCAGGTGTTGTTTGAGTGATGCTTGCCATCCGTGAGGTGTTGTGGGAAAGTGAATTTTGGTGGAGAGATCAGGTTCGGAGGGGACAGGCCCCAATTTTGTAGTTGTTTCAGGCCTTGTTTGAGGTGATAGATAGTCACAGACTTTCCTTGGTATGTGACGATGAGTTTGGTGGGGAATCCCCATTTGTAGACGATGTGACGGTCTCTTAGGATGGTCGTCACTGGTGAAAGATCTTTACGCAGTTGCGCTGTGGCTGCAGATATGTCATTGTATACAGTGAGGGATGTATACGGATCCGGGAAAGTCGCTATGTTTCTGGCGGAGGCTATGATCCGGTCTTTGGCTTCGAAAAAATGTAGCCTTGCCAGCACATCTCTGGGTTTTTCCGCCGGGATGTGAGAGGGTTTAAAGATTCTGTGCGCTCTGTCAATAGTTAGATCCATTGGGGAGAGAGCAGGAACCAACGCTTTAAAGAACTGTTGCAGATATTGTGGGAGTTCCCCAGGGGTGACAGACTCAGGTATCCCCCTGATTTTGAGATTGTTTCTGCGCGAACGGTCCTCTAAGTCCGCCATTTTCACTGTGATGCGTTGTAGTTGTTCTGCTTGGTGTTGGTGTGCGTCCACTAGTTCGTTATATGCAGTGGGGTAGTTACTCATTTGATGTTCAATCGTGTCTGTTCGTTCGCCAAGCTCGTCTATTTGGTGTTGCATGTGGGCGACGGCTTGATTGATATCTTTTCTGAGGTCTTTCCTCAGATCTTTCTGTAGTGAGAGTAACATATGCTTAAGAACGTTCTCTGACACTGGATTATCCGTGGTCGGGAGCGAAGCGAGCGATTCCGAGCGTTTGGGTGATTCCGAACGTTCTTGGTCCGAACGTTCTTGGTCCGAAAGTTTGTTCGCGGTAGGATCGCGGGTTTGGGAGAAGGTAAGATGTTTCTTGCTTACCGGGCCCGGGTGAGATGGCGAGGCATGAGGGGAAGATGCGGCCCTCTTAGTGGAGTCTCTGGCTCTGTTCCCTTGCGGCGCTGTGCAATCCATGTCGTCAGTGGGCTCTCCGGAGGAAGTGGAGTGGGGATGTGGGAGAGATAGTTTACTGAAGGCCCCGGCTCCGTTCTGCCTGCCCGCATGGCGGGCCTCACTGAAAAATTCAGTGAGCTTCCTTGGCTCTGCAGGATGGGATTTTTTCCCTGTCATTTGTGGGGGATTAGTAGTGTCCAGAAATGTGATTTTGGATGGTGGATTATCCAGTTAGCAGGTCCTGTGCTAAAAAATCTTCCCTGTGCTGGGAGAGAGAGGAGATCAGGCAGCCATCTCAGTGTGCGGCCAAGCTCCGCCCCCGGGCTATTCATTTTTTTGCAGAAAAATAAGGGGGAGTATATCGGAGGACAAATATATATATATATATATATATATACAGTACAGAAAAATGGTGTAGCGCTGATAAAAAGTCCATTCAATATTAGATCTTAATACTGTTTCTTAACACCAAAAGGAGTTTCAGTCCTGATACATGCACGTTCCTAAAATCAGAGATGGTGATAGATAGTGAAGAGACCGCCACCGTCACCGCACACACGGACTCTTACCCCCTCAGGTGGACCCTTATTACAGGGGTCTTTATGCGCATGCGTCAAAGGGTTAATGTGTCTTTCAACAGACCGCTATCTCCTCCTGCTCCGCTCTCAGCAATGCATGTAATCAAAGAAACATTCCATAGTGCAGTATGCATAGACAAAAGGATTTATTAAAGCTTAAAATTTTACACTCACATGTCCTCAGACAAAAATGCGCCTTTAAAATTAGTAGTAGTAAGCGTCCAGCACTTCCCACATCCTAGATGGCTGTATGTTCCTCGTTCGCTGCTCCGTCCGTACGGGTAGCCCCTCCCCTACCGGTTTCGTCACACATTGACGTCGTCAGGGGGCGTGGTCACCAATTTTTAAGCTTTAATAAATCCTTTTGTCTATGCATACTGCACTATGGAATGTTTCTTTGATTACATGCATTGCTGAGAGCGGAGCAGGAGGAGATAGCGGTCTGTTGAAAGACACATTAACCCTTTGATGCATGCGCATAAAGACCCCTGTAATAAGGGTCCACCTGAGGGGGTAAGAGTCCGTGTGTGCGGTGACGGTGGCGGTCTCTTCACTATCTATCACCATCTCTGATTTTAGGAACGTGCATGTATCAGGACTGAAACTCCTTTTGGTGTTAAGAAACAGTATTAAGATCTAATATTGAATGGACTTTTTATCAGCGCTACACCATTTTTCTATATTGTAATCACATTGCGTTCAACGGTGTTTGTGTTGGCTGCTGGTTATAACTATATCACTTGTATATACGGGAGCCTTCCCTATATATTAGCAAATAGGGGTTTGGCGCAGTAACTTTTTTTCTTTTTTATATATACAGTACAGACCAAAAGTTTGGACACACCTTCTCATTCAAAGAGTTTTCTTTATTTTCATGACTATGAAAATTGTAGATTCACACTGAAGGCATCAAAACTATGAATTAACACATGTGGAATTATCTACATAACAAAAAAGTGGAAAAAACAACTGAAAATACTGTATGTCATATTCTAGGTTCTTCAAAGTAGCCACCTTTTGTTTTGATTACTACTTTGCACACTCTTGGCATTCTCTTGATGAGCTTCAAGAGGTAGTCACCTGAAATGGTCTTCCAACAGTCTTGAAGGAGTTCCCAGAGATGCTTAGCACTTTTTGGCCCTTTTGCCTTCACTCTGCGGTCCAGCTCACCCCAAACCATCTCGATTGGGTTCAGGTCCGGTGACTGTGGAGGCCAGGTCATCTGGCGCAGCACCCCATCACTCTCCTTCTTGGTCAAATAGCCCTTACACAGCCTGGAGGTGTGTTTGGGGTCGTTGTCCTGTTGAAAAATAAATGATGGTCCAACTAAACGCAAACCGGATGGAATAGCATGCCGCTGCAAGATGCTGTGGTAGCCATGCTGGTTCAGTATGCCTTCAATTTTGAATAAATCCCCAACATTTATAAGGCAAGAAATCACACTTATTAAACCTGTCAGGGCACACCTGTGAAGTGAAAACCATTTCAGGTGACTACCTCTTGAAGCTCATCAAGAGAATGCCACGAGTGTGCAAAGCAGTAATCAAAGCAAAAGGTGGCTACTTTGAAGAACCTAGAATATGACACTTTTTTGTTATGTAGATAATTCCACATGTGTTAATTCATAGTTTTGATGCCTTCAGTGTGAATCTACAATTTTCATAGTCATGAAAATAAAGAAAACTCTTTGAATGAGAAGGTGTGTCCAAACTTTTTTGGTCTGTACTATCTATCTATCTATCTATCTATCTATCTATCTATCTATCTATCTATCTATCTATATATATATTGTGTATAGATAAGGTCCATCAGGGATATTTGGGTGTAATATTGTTCCGCTTTCAGCCACAATCAAGTGTATGCCACCTGAAATTGGTTTAATTGTATTAATCTAAAATTGTTCTAAACCACCAAGCTAAATGACTTGTTTAGTAAAATATTATTTATAATATATACACCATATTTAGTATATATATTTTAATAATGATTTCAAATTGAGTCTAGTATTCCATATTGTACCATTATTATTTACTTAAAAACCTAAATAAATATAACATAACTATGTGGTATAATTATTATGCTTGTATTTAAAAAATGAATAAAAAAAATAGATATATATAGATAGATAGATAGATAGATAGATAGATAGATAGATAGATAGATAGATAGATAGATAGATAGATAGATAGATAGATAGATAGATAGATGGTGGAAATAAATTCATATAGCACAATAGCACACAAACTGCAGATGCAGTATTATTGTTTTGTGACTATTACTTTAAATAGTACAGTGTTACTTATATCCAGCAGAGGGAACCCTTTCATGTACTTCACAACCAAGTTAAATAGAAAGCTTGCAGTACCATTTGTTTTCATGCAGGCTCATACAGATAAACCTCATACAGATCAGTAGGGCTGCATTCATTTACAGTCCAATCATAATTCAAAATTGGTGAAAGTAAAATTAAAAAAATAAAATTCAATGTTTTGCTCACAATGCATCTTTGCTCTCTCTCTTTCTCTCACCTATCCTGGATTGCTGAGGACAGCAAAATCTAAATAACTTAACACCTTTTTAGCATATTTTTATTAAGTTTCCAAATGTACAAAAAAATTACAGCATCTGTACAATAGATATATGGACATAGTCAACATAGATATACATAAGAGCCATAACCTTAATTTCCATACCACTATTCCACTGTCTCATAAGATTACTACTTACAGTGGTATTTGACGTAAGTTATATATCTATTATTTGAAGGAAAACAATAGTAAAATATTACCTTTGAAAGCATGCCATAGCATTTCTCCTTTCAGTAGTGTTCCTCTCATGACCATTAGGTAATAGTTTTCCATTGTTTGTGAGCCCCTGACAAAGATGTAGGGTTTTGGTCTGCCACCCATTAACCACTTCAGCCCCGGAAGGATTTCACACTTTAGGACCAGAGCACTTTTTGCGATTCGGCACTGTGTCGCTTTAACTGACAATTGCGCGGTCGTGCGACGTTGTACCCAAACAAAATTTGCGTCCTTTTTTTCCCACAAATAGAGCTTTCTTTTGGTGGTATTTGATCATCGCTGCGTCATTTCTGATCGCCACTATAAACAAAAGAAGAGCGACAATTTTGCAAAAAAACCCAAATTTCTTACTTTTTGCTAAAATACAAATACAAAAAAAAAATACAAAAAAAAATTTTTTTTCAACAGTTTTGGCCGATTTATATTCTTCCTCATGTGTGTGATAAAAAAAATCACAATTGGCGTTTATTGATTGGTTTGCGCAAAAGTGGCCGCATTTACAGATGATGAGAATTCATTTCTGGGGTTTTACATTTTTTTTATTTTTTACTAGTAATGGCGGCGATCTGTGATTTTTAGCGGTACTGCGATATTGGGGCAGACATGTCGGACTATTTTGACACTTTTTTGGGACCATTGGCATTTATACAGCGATCAGTGCTATAAAAATGCACTGATTACTGTGTAAATGCCATTGGCAGTGAAGGGGTTAACCTGCAGGGGGCGCTCTAAGGGTTAACTGTGTTCCCTGGGCGTGTTCTAACTGTGGGGTGACTGCCCTAGCAGGGGAAGGGAAGTGATCACAGCTTCCATGTAGAGGAAGGCTGTGATCACAGCCCTTCCCCCTCTCACAGAACAGAGGTCCGTGTTTACCTACACGGACCTCCGTTCTTTTACTCCGGGGAGGGCATCGCGGGTAGCTGGCGGAGATCGAGTCCGCCGCACCTGCTCCCTGGCCCCACCCGAACACAGTGAGTGATCTCGCATCCGCCGTCGTGTGACAGCGGTTTGCGTTATTGAGCCACTTTGTCGCCGTCAACCTGCGGTTGACGGTTGGCAAGTGGTTACAGAGTGAATGAATGAAATCTCTCCAATTAAACAAACTTCACCAGCTATGGTCTTCACAATAACGACAGCAGGTGCAGGTGATTTACCCCCCCAAGAAAACCCAAAGCACATCCAGCTGCCAATGACAGCTGATCACGCGATGTAAACAGAGCCAGCAACCTGCTTTTTTTTCCTCACGCTGACAGCAAAACTTTATAGCAAACTATGAAAAATGTATGGGTTTTTTTCCAAAAAAATTTTTCTGATGGTTTAACAAAAAATAAAAACCTCAGTAGTGATTAAATACCACCAAAAGAAAGCTCTATTTGTGTGAGAAAAATTATAAAAATGTTATATGGGTACAGTGTAGCATGGCTGCACAATTGTCATTCTTAAGCCTCATACACACAGGACGACGATCGTACTTACGATCGTCTCAAATCGTATGTTGGATAATGTAACTTGCATACTGACTGCACTACACGATCAAACAACCACAGAAAGAACGTCAGGTGCATGTAATTAGCATCATGTTCAGGAAGTCGAGACAGAGGAGTATGAACCACCCCTTTCAGCAACCAGGATAACACTTACTGAGTCTTAAATGCTATATATGTATTGTAAGATGTTTAATTTATTCAGTCCCGGACATGACAGGCCAGGCTCCTCTAGCTAAATTATATAGTCAAATGTCAGGAAAATGAATTCCAATGTCCTCTACCTAGTGATTCAGTGTGGAGCAAAATTCTTGCTTTCTTCCTCTTCCAGATAAATGTGTGAAAAGCTGATGGTAATTTCTGTCTATCCATATGTTTAATCAGGATGGGTAATTCTGTAATAAGCAGGGATAAATTGATCATTATGATTATGTGACATCTACCAAGAGTAGATAGAGTTCCTTCCAGCGTTGTGGTTTCTTTACCCTAATAATGGGAAGAAAATTACTAGCGTATATCTCTGTGACCTTGTGGGGAATCACTATTCTTAAATAAGTAAATATGTCAAATTGAACCTTGAATCTGCAATGGATTAGCCATCCCCTGCAAGTCCCAATCAGTGTTTTGAATAAAAACATAAGCTCACTTTTATCACAGTTAATATTGAGCCCAGAGGAGGATACACTGTTATCTATATGTTAATTCAGCCTAGACACTGGCATTTTAGAATCTAACAGGAAAAGGATAATACCATCTGCAAAAAGTGTTGCCTTGACTTCCTGTTCATCCACCACCCACCCTCTAAATATGTGCCTTCAGACAAGGAGTCTGGAGAGAGGTTTGAGGGATTAATTATATAACGACAGAGACTAGGGGCATCCCTGCCTTGTCCCTTTATAGAGCATAAATGATTATGATAATGTATTGGAAGTATTAATTAGGGCTGAATGAGCAGTATACAGAGCAGACACAGTGCATAAATTTACCGGAAAAATGTATGCTGTTTGGTACTGTTGTTAACCAAGATCATGATATATTTTCACATCCTCATCCGCATTCAGAGCTAATAAGGACAAAGATGGAGAAGAACCATGCGATATGCAATGCTCCACAACATGGTCATACCGTACCAATATTGATAAATCCTTATGTACCAGTTCCTACAAATCCAGGGTCTACAAATTCTATCTGCAGTAGAAAAATTAACTGTAGCCATGTACTCCCTCAAGAGTGGCTGATAGTTGTGGTCCACCTGCCCGCTGACCTCAATCACATGATTTCACACACCCGGAGTCACTGAACAGGCCGGTACTTTCTTTTGTTGTTTTATTTAGGGGTTTGAACTTGGATAGGAATTAGGGATGACTGTGGGATGCCCAGTAATTGAACATGGGACCTACTATATACACCTCCATTATATACACATCTTCTCCTCCACCACTCTACTTTCTAACCGTTACACTTGTTCCCTGGTCCGAAAGGAAATTTCTCAGAGCTCCATGACACCTCCTCTTGACCACAGCTAGCACATGGTGAGGTCTGCTGCAGCTGCCGGCAAGGCCTCAGAACCACCCTTTGTGGGTAAAAATCACAGGTTTCCTTCCCTGAAACCGTGGACCCTCTGTTGTGTTGCTAAGTACATTGGTGCTAGCTGGGCCTTGGATGAACTTCTAATCCAAGCCCATCCATCTTCCAGAACCACCCTGCCTGTCCTGCAGTTTAATGGCTCTTCTTCCCCTTGGTTGGCTCCTTCCGACTTCTACAAACTGCTCTCTCTCCTCTCAGACTGTGTCAGCCTTCTTATCCAACTCCCAGGGGGCCGCCACTCACCAACTATATGGTGGATTCTTTAAAGAGTCTCAGCTGCTCTCCTGCTTCTCCTGTGCCACTCCAGGAGCAGACTTCCTCTCCCGGCTGCACACAAGCCCCAGGTTCACCCCCCCCAGACTGGGAGATCCCCTCCCGGGCAAGGCCTGATCCGCAGCTCCAGCTATATCCTCCTCTCTTCCACCCAAACTCTCCTGACACCTGTATTTAACCACTTCCCGCCCGGCGCATTGACAAATGACATCCGGGCGGGGGGTTCATTATCCTGACTGGACGTCTATTGACGTCCTCAGGATAATGCGCGATCGCGCGCCCCGTCCACAGTCCTCTCAAACCCACCTTCTCTCCTCCTATATCGACCTCGACGCCTAGTCCGGAACGGGCCCTCCCCTAGAGGGTCAGACCCCCCCCACTTGGACCCCGAACACACGTCGGCCCTCTCCTTCAGACGAGGACCTCACCGTGTCCTCTTCGTCCTCTCGTCGACTCTGAGAAATTTCTTAGGTGGTATATCAACCACTCACCGCCGGGGGACCCTCAACCTATTCTTCCGACTGTGTCAGACTCTCCTCTCTCTCGTCAAACATCTTCAGCCTTCCTCGGTTGGTTCCCCTTCTTCT
>BLSH010485095.1:636115-659026 GCA_018402905.1 Glandirana rugosa | reverse complement strand
GTGCCCATCAGTGTTGTTTGTCAGTGCCGCCCATCAGTGCTGCATATTTGCCCCATCATCAGTGCAACCTTATCAGTGCCACCTCATCAGTGCCATTCTGTACTGCCTCATCAGTGCCCGTCAGTGTAGCCTCATCAGTGCCCATCAGTGTAGCCACGTCAGTGCCCGTCAGTGAAGGAGAAAATGTACTTTATACAAATTTTTGTGACAGAAACAAAGAAAAATGTTTTTTTTTTTCAAAATTTTCGGTCTTTTTTTGTTATAGCGCAAAAAATAAAAACAGCAGGGGTGATCAAATACCACCAAAAGAAAGCTCTATTTGTGGGAACAAAATGACAAAAAGTTTGTTTGGGTGCAGCGTCGCACGACCGCGCAATTCTCATTCGAATCGCAACAGCACTGAAAGCTGAAAATTGGTCTGGGCGGGAAGTGTCCTAAGTGCCTGGTATTGAAGTGGTTAAGGAGGCCTGCCCCCTGACTATCTAACCTGTGGATTGGTCAGGGCTCCTTGTCATACATCAGGAAGTGACACCTGCTCATTCATACCCCTTCTATAGCTTTCCCAGCTCAAGGGGAGGAATCTCCAAGGAGTGTACCTTCCCTCCATCTCCAGCCCCACCCCTGAACCATTCCCAGCCCAGATCAAAACATTCAGGCCTGCACTTACAGTCAGGCCTAACTAGATTTTTCCCCTCCAGCCAAAAATCTACAAAAGTAAAAGCACCTACACTATGGGGTTGCTACACTCACTGCCCCCTAAACATCAGCTGGTCCCTCAGATGAAAATTTACAAAAATAGCCCTTGAGCCCAAGAGTACAGGCATCCCAGAATCAGAAAATGGGAGAGGAAAAGGGAACAAACTTGGATGGGGAACTGTACAAATAAATTAAGTACAAAAATATACCAACACCATTTCTGTAGATTATTTACACTGTACAATATAATACATTCCTAGCTACACGTCCCTGCAGCTAACCAGACATATACACAATATACCAAAGCAATTCTCCCTAAAGAAAAATACTTTGTCCACGTGATTTGTAGTAGCAGTTAATTGATTTGACTCTCAACGGATAAGGATGACCAGCCAGTCCATCCTTGGATTCCTAAGAGAGGGGAGAACAACTAGTCAAGTCATGACAACAACTTTAACATTAAAATAAGGTACCTTGCATATCTCCCAAACCTGTACGGTTTAGGAGATATACAGCATAAATGCATGTGCCCACATCATCGGCACATGCGCAGTGAAGAAACGGCCCGACTGGGCTGTTTCTTCACTGAGTGTGCCTTAAATGACGACTCCCGTGTGCATGTGCGGGAATGACGTCAGCGTGGCTCCTGCCAATCACATCGCTGGAGTCCGCGCTGTGTTTGGTTGGAGCCTGGGATCCTGGAAGACGACGGAGATAGCATGTCGTCGGTCACAGCGGTGTTCGGGGACCGATGCTACAGTGTCGATCTAAGGTAAGCATTTCATAATGAACTAGTATGCGATGCATACTAGCTCATTATGCCTTTCTCTTGCAGGTTTTTTTTTTTATAGACTTGACAACCACTTTAAAGACATTGAAAACAGGAACAAACTTCACCCCAGTGTCCTTGCATTGGAACAGTCTCCTCCACTGGGCACAGGGTGGCAGGCTAGTTTGCCCTGCAATAGTCAGAAACAGAAGGAATCATACTGCACTATCCAGCAGTCTTTGATGGCAGTCTATGTGACACTTTAAACTTCTTCACACATAGTACTGGGGGTCCGGCAACTTTCTTCGGCCCCCTCCTACTGTATAGACAACGTGGCTCTGGGTCCGTCGACCCACTTTCACAATCAGCACTCTGTCTTTGTAGATCGATCTCCCAAGTCGCCGTTCCTACTTGATTTTCAAGAACCGGGCCCACAATTCACTTTCTGGCCCTCTCCATGGCTTTGGGACATGTAGATAGTCCCAACTAAAGTTGTCCTCCCACTCTAGCAGGGAGTCCTCCACAACGTCCATTATTTGGAGGACACATAGGGAAAGTCCAAGGGCTCCAGGGCTCCAAGGGACTCCAGGGCTACCCTCCGCTGTACCTCCCGCTGAAATCTGGAAAATCTTGGCAAGTCCCTTGCATTTCCTTTCCCTGGGAGAATCTCAGTGTCAGATGACCTCACCACCACTTGGTAGTAACTTGGTGCCCTGGTCTGGGTTGTGGATGGCCTGCGATGATACAACTGATTTACTTGGGTTCCTGCAGGGGGTCTGGATGACAAACTGGGTGCTGACTCTCTCCCTACTACTTGGGCTCCTGGAGCACTAATCCCTCCTATTTCCCACTCTGCCTCATAAGAGTTGCTTGACCCGGGGGACGTCCACTCAGTAAGTCTTTCTAGGGACCCGAACTCACACTGCAGTCTGGGGGAACCCAAGTCTAAGGCCCGCTTCTCACCTTCCCTCTCCAGCTCACCTGAGGAGACTCCTCTCTCTGGCAGCAGCTCCTTCCGGACAGGTATGATGAGAGGTTGCAAGCTGACCGGCACATCAGGGACGTTAGCTGGTCTGGGCTCCTGCAGCACCGATACCATCCTGGTCAACGGTTCATCACAATGGCTGCACCGGGCCCAAGCAGTGACCTCTGCTGTTGGGATCCGACAGTCCGGACAGATCAGGCACAACTGCTCGGTCCCTCCTTTCACTCCAAGGGCGAGTACCCTGCGAGGCTCCAATTGGACCCCAGTGTCCACCAGGGTCCCCTCCAGCTTTTCCTGCAGCCATGCCAGTGAAGGCAACAGATGACCACCTTCCGCCATCTTTCTCTGTCGCGTGGAGTCTGCTACAGGTTTCAAACACTGAAGCTCTTCCAGGCCTCCACATTACCAGATGAGCTGGTGCCAAAAGTCCTGATAAGCAGGCTTGCAGCACGTCACATAGCTGTAACCTCTTGTGAACTGGATGCAACTCTGCAAGCACACTGACACTGACAGAACTTTTCCAGACATGTTGGCCCTGCCAGTGGTTGCCAGTGGTTGCCGGTAGTAACAGTAATTAATAGTAGCCACTGTTTTGCTGGAAAATCCACTTGTAACACTGTCTCTCCCTTTAACAACAAAAACAGTCCCAGGCATACTTTACTGTAAGCAGGAGTTTGGAGCAACAAGTTCAAGATGCCCAGCTTTGCAGAATGCTGGGCATATTTGTAATCCAGTGGGTAATGTCCGGCCTTGTCATGGCGCATGCCATATTTGTAAACCATAGGCGCGACCGCCCGGTGTGGTTGCCAATGGTAACGGTACATGGTCACAAAGTCACTGAATTGCAGGATGATGCAATTGCTCCCCCCAGTGTCAGCTGCAGCGACTTGGTGACAACACCAGTTGCTATGGGCAATGGCACACTTGTAAAGCTTTACTGTTGGGTGTCGGTGGTGCCTTCACACCATAACCCTATAGAGGTACTCTTGATGAAAGCAAGAATTGACCTTGCTGTAAAATCTGCTGCAGATGTGCTGAAACAGGCCCAGACAGCTGAGCTTTGGCAAGTGGGCCGGGAGATAACAGCTGCATAATGTGATGGAATAGGGTGGCTGTTCTCTACTCTTTCTTGATGTTGGCCTCCTTGGGGTTGTGTCGCCTCACCTTCAGTTTCCTCCTCTGCTCTATCTGGCACCCAAGACACATCAGTGACCTTATCATCATCATCTCCATCTCCTCCATCTTCATCATCATCATTACCACTGGAGACAACTTGGCAATACGATGCGGCTGGGGGAACATGAATGCCAATTTGTCTACCAGTGTTCTCCCCTCCCTCTAGGCTCATGTTCCTGTCATTCTCAACCTCAGAACCAACATCTGAATCCAGTAATGGCTGGGCATCATCAAGGAGCAAGTGGCCGATGCTGTGGTCAAATAACTCAGCTGACTCCTCCTCCATGGCTGATGTTGGGGCTATGACAGGAATAGATGTGGACAAGGAGGCAGATTTATCCACTCTGGCAATTCAGGGGACTGCACATCTGTCTCTGCTTGCATGACAGAGGATGATGAGGATGAGGAAGGTTTAGTAAGCCAGTCCACCACCTCCTCTGCAACTGTGGATGGATAGCATGGGCAAACTCACTAAACAGAGGAAATGAAAACTGACCACCATGTTCACCTTTGCCTGTGGACACATTTGTTGCTGCCCCCCTTGCAATGCCAAGGGAACATCTGCCTCTCCTTCTTGTCCTCCCAGACATTATTTGGAGGGAGGGGGGCAGTGCATATTACCAAATGTTAAGAAGAAGTGGAAATTTGTATGTAGATGCACTTTAATCAATGTAAAGGGGTGTTTTGTGAACTTTAATTTTAGTACTCACACTCCACAGATACACTATAATATACTGCAATATAATGCGCCAAACATACAGTGACACACAAAGCTATATGGGTTAAACTTGCAGTAACGCACAAAACTATATGGCTTTAAACTGGCAGTAACGCACACAGAACTATATGGCGTTAAACTGGCAGCAACACACAAAGAAATAAATGGCGTTAAACTGGCAGTAACGCACACAGAAGTAAATGGCGTTAAACTGGTCGTAATGCATACAGAACTAAACTGGCAATAACGCACACAGAACTATATGGCAATAAACTGGCAGTAACGCACACAGAACTATATGGCGTTAAACTGGCAGTAACTCACACAGGAGTAAATGGCGTTAAACTTGCAGTAACACAATCAAATAGACGGTGTTAAACCGTCACTACACTGGCGCTATCTGAAATGTCCTTACTGTACCTATACACTAATGTAAAGATTACTGACACGGTCTCACTACACTACACTGAAACTATCAGAGCTGTCCCTACTCTAGCTATACACTAATGTAAAGATAACTGACACGGTCTCACTACACTGAAACTATCTGAGTTGTCCCTACTCTACATATACACTAATGTATCTATGGATGACACGGTCTCACTACACTACAGTGAAACAATCTGAGCTGTCCCTACTCTAGCTGCACACTATGCAAAGATGAATGATGGTTCTCCTCACTACACTAACAGTATTCCGAGACTGACACTAAACGAATATTCTACAATGACAATTGAGGCAAAATAGCACAATTTAGCACACTAGCTAATTAATAGCACTAAACAGAGCCCTGTTCAATCTCTCTCCAGCCGAAATCACACTGAAAATGGCTGCCATTGAAAGAAAACTTTTATACTGTGGGGCAGGAATGAGCCATGATTGGACGACAGTGTCCAATCATGACTCTGACAGTGATCTGTGCCCTGATTGGCTGTAGCTTTCACTGTTTCAGCCAATCAGGGCTTGCAATGAATTGTTCAGTGCCGCATTGCATTTTGGTCTGTTTGGGGGCCAAACACACGGTTGAACGTCCCGTTTGTTCGGATGTTTGCCGAATGACCATACAGCGAAAATTCAGCCCGAACTTATGGTCGGGCCGAACCGTTCACCCATCCCTACACACAAGTCCTTTTTCCAAAGTTTAGTCCACTTTAGCAATAAAACAATTACAGTTCCTGGCTCGGTTCTCTTTCAGTTGTTAGAGGCAATGACTGGCAGACTTGCAGGTGAATCCTGGACAAGCCCCAAAATGTAGCCATGTACTCTCTCAAGAGTGGCTGATAGCTGTGGTCCACCTGCCCGCTGCCCTCAATCACACAATTCCACACACCCAGAGTCACTGAATAGGCCGGTACTTACTTTTGTTGTTTTATTTAGGGGTTTGAACTTGGATAGGGATTAGGAATAATTGTGGGATGCCCAGTAATTGAACACGGGACCTAGTAGATACACTTCCGGTATATACACTCCTTTCCTCTCTCCAGCACACTACTTGCTGACCGTTACACTTGTTTACTGGTCTGAAAGGAAATTTCTCAGACCTCCATGACACCTCCTCTTCACCACAGCTAGCACATGTTGAGGTCTTCTGCAGCTGCCGGCAAGGCCTCAGAACCACCCTTTGTGGGTAAGAATCACAGGTTTCCTTCCCTGAAACCATGGACTCTCTGTTGTGTAGCTAAGTACATTGGTGCTAGCTGGGCCTTGGATGAACTACTACTCCCAGCCATCCATCTTCCACACCCATCCTGCCTGTCCTACGGTCTAATGGCTCTCCTTCCCCTTGTTTGGCTCCACCCGACTACTAAAGACTGCTCTCTCTCCTCTCAGACTGTCTCAGCCTTCTCATCCAACTCCCAGGGGCCGCCACTCACAGACTATATAATGGATTCTTTAAAGAGTCTCCTTCCATGTAGAACTGCTCTCCTACTTCTCCTGTGCCACTCCAGGAGCCGGCTCACGCTCCCGGCTGCACCCAAGCCCCTGGACCCAGGTTCAACCCCCCAGACTGGGGAATCCCCTCCTGGGTGAGACCTGATCCGCAGCTCCAGCTACATCCTCCTCTCTTCCACCCAAACTCTCCTGACACCTGCTGGCAGACAGCTGTATTTAAGTAAGCCTGCTCCCTGATGATCCATCCTGTGGATTGGTCAGGGCTCCTTGTCATCAGGAAGTGACACCTCCTCATCCATCCCCTTTTAGAGCTTTCCTAGCTGAAGGGGAGGAATCTTCAAGGAGTGTACCTTCCCTCCATCTCCAGCCTCCCCCCCCCCCCCGAGCCACTTCCAGCCCAGATCAAAACATTCAGGCCTGCACTTAGTTAGGCCTGACTAGATTTTTTCCTCTCCTGACAAAAATCTACAAAAGTAAAAGCATCTACACTATGGGAGAACTGTGAAACTTTTTGTGCAGTGGTTTATAAAATACTTTTTTTTTAGAGCATCAGGTCTGCAATTTCACTTTAAACATGTCATAATTAACCAATGTGACAGGAACATCCAAACCACTGGTGAACCTGGTGAAGTGTATATGCATCACTGTCCGAGCGTGGTTAGATATTACCAATTCTTTTATTTTTACGTCAAGATTTTCCATCAAGAAATTTTGTTAAGAGTGTCTCATTGGATAAAAAAGGGTACATTCTCCAAACCCAAAGTACAGGAGATGAAGTGCGCTGCTCTCAGCTATCACTTTAAGAAAGTGATGCAAACAGCACCCATTGACTTAAGGGATGACTTAAAGGGCACCCCATACCTGCCTCCTTATGGAGTAGTTATTCTATCATAGGAGAGCTTGAGAGGAGGAAACAAAAAATAATTAACCAAAAAATGAAAACAAACAATTGGAAGTGTCAATGACATAGTAGACAAGTGACTTCCTTTTTTTGCTGACAATCATCTGCACAAGCAAAAGAGGGTGACTTAGATATTAGACGTAAGTCTATCAATAACTCCTGTAACCCACTGAAGCTATCAGTAGGGATGAGCACAAGCTTTAGACCAAACATTGACTTTTTCTGTGTTTACCCATTCAGCAGGACCCTAACATCATATATAGTAGCGATATATCTTCCGATCTGTAAATAATTGCTAAGGAAATGGCGGGTGCTGGAACCTGCCCCATCCTTAGCAACCACTGATGACCCACTAATTTAATGGCTGGCAATTCCTAGCCATATAAATCTAGGAGCACATAGCATGATCTCATGGGCTAAACTGGCCATATTTGGTCAATGATGTCATCTCGAGACCCCACTCCTTTGTTTACTTTTAGCAGTGGAACCCCAGGAAATGTTATTCATTAGAGTCAGCTATGAGATCAAACATGCCTATTGTTTCCTTTGTTCATCAGAATTTACAATAGATGTACAAGACTTGTCAAAAAGTGCATAAGTGCCTTTATTTACTGTTTATATTTTCGTGTGAATGAGTAGGATTACTATGTACCACTTACTCTTAAACATGTGGGGTGGTATCTGGGTAACTACTTATTGCTAAAGAGGGATTCAAAATTGTGATAAGGACCCCACTTAAAGACCCCTACAACAACCAGGCCAGGGTTGGGTGGAAAAGACCTTTGCCCATGTTAAGATGGAATAAGGTGCTTTACGAGGGAGGTATTGGCATTGCAACACCACAGTATAACTGTTAATTATCCCAGCATGCTCTGAACAAAGAAAACATGTCCTCACATTCACCTGCTTGCCTTCCTACTGAAATGCCCATCCAGGGCAACAGTTCCCTGAGTCTGGCAAAAAATGCTGCAGACCTCTGCTTCTACTTACGGTTCTTAATCACAATGTCAGATCTGGAGCGGTATGTCATTTGCATAGACCTACAAATCAAAGATAGCGGAATGAGCCAAGGTTGACCATATCAGCTCTCACCTGGAAAACTTTCAGAATGCTAAAGAGAATGTTCTGGGCAGACTAGATACTCACTATCAGGTCCTTCCAACTATAAGATGCAGAGCTTGAAATAAATTGAGTTAAAGAGCCTTAAAGTGGAGCTCCACCCAAAAGGGGAAGCTCCACTTGTTTACACCCTCCTCCCCTCCACTGCCACATTTGGCACTTTTTTTTGGGGGGGGTGGAGGGAGCGGTACCTGGTTTTGACAAGTTCCTGCTCCCACTTCTGGCTCAGATCGCTGTGGCGTACTGAGCTGGAAGTTTGGCCCCCTTCCTTCCCCCGCAGTCTTTTGCAACACATCACATGTCCCAGAAGAGTACGGGACCATTTACAAGTTGCAGCGCAACTCGCGTATGCACAGTAGGAAACAGGCTGTGAAGCCACCAGGCTGCACTTCCTGTTTCCTGTACTAGAGATGTTGATGCCTGCACCCGAAGCCGATTGAAGAATCGGCTTGGGTAAGAACATTGCGGGATCCCTGGACAGGTAAGTGTCCTTATATTAAAAGTCAGTAGCTACAGTATTTGTAGCTGCTGACTTTTAATGTCTTCTGAAGAAGCCTGGAGCTCCTCTTTAAGACCTTGCACCTCAGACCCAAGTAGACCAAGAGGTATATTATGTGTGTTTACATTTCTCTAAAGTAAAGGACTTGATCATGTCTGCAGTTCGGGCATCATATGAAATAATGTTTCATGGTACACTGATAGTACTCCTAGCAGATCTCTCAAGGTGCACAATTTTAATACATTGTGTATTCAAACCATTGCTGAAAGCTTTGAAGGTACGTGGTGAGCAATATAAAAGGGGATACTTCTTTCACTAAAAGGACCAAAATGCATTTCCAAGCCACCTGGACAATCTTTCAAAACTGCTAGGCATCTTACAGACACTTTGGGTCCAGTTTAAGCCATTTAAGCAATTCACGCCATGCTTCCTGACTTAGAAGAAAACTGATTTGCTTTCTCCGATTCATTAACAGGGTTAGCAAGCCCCATGCTGACATTTCAGGTTTGTAAAGATGTTAAAGGGTTATCTATCTTATACCTCCTCTAGCCTCTAGTAGTAAGATTGGTGTCAAGTCCCTAGCTTAGCATAGCTGATGTAACTAAATCAAAGGGACATCGCTCTCTTTGATGGATTTTATATTTATTTTACATTATGTGAGTGCAGTATAAATAGAGTGGACTCCTCGTCATGTGTTAAGTCCTGCTGAACAGGGTCTTCTTTGGACAACCAAATATGTATATGTAGAAGAAAACCTGCACACATTATCAGATTACTCAGATAACACTAAGGGAACACAATCCTATACAGATTTTAAAGGAGAAGTAGGGCAAAAGCTCTTTTGGACCTACATCTCTTGGGGATCACAGGTGTGCACTTTATTCGGCACTCCTGTGACCCATATTCAACCGGTCCAGACTCTGGTGAGATCCCAACTGGGATCCTCCCAGAAGCCTGAACTGGCAGCTAGCTCAGCCTTCCCCTTCTAAAAGACACACAAGACCTGAAGGGCTGTGAATGTGTAAGGGGTACATAGTACTCATACTCATTCACATAAAAATTGTAAAGTGTAAATAAAAACAAAGAGACAGTTTTGACTGGGTGATGCCAGTGGTTGATAAGGATGCAGTGGGTACAAGCTGTTATGTTCTTTCAGCGTTCAGATGAACACCCAAAAGATGAGTGTTCTGTTGGAACTTATGTTCAGACCACTTAGCTCATACCTGGTCAGAGGTAAAAATGAGTTTGGCCATTCTCTGAACTCATCTCTAGCTGAACTCTGAACTTGTGCTCTATTTTTACTCCAAAGAGCTGCGGAACAGGTCATTCCCACCCTGCAGCTCATGCAAACAAAAAGATGGACTGTGAGGTCGGACTGCTGCATTTTTTTAAATTTCGTTTAGTTATCCATTAAAGTGGAAGTAAACTCCCATGCATGAATTTTACCTATAGATAAGCTTATAATAAGGCTTACCTATAGGTATTGTAAATATCTCCTAAATGTGCACCATTTAGAACATATTTACTGTACAGGCAGCCGATGTGGTCACTGGTGCATGCCCTCTGAAGAAATGATATCCCAGTGCCATTCCTTCAGAGTCCTGTGCTGTAAACGGTAGCGCACGGGAGTGACGTCATCTCATACAGCCAGAGTCTGCAAACCCGGAAGGAAGACCGGGTGAAGATAGAAGTGCCTTTAGTGGTGACAGCGCATTATTGGAGAGCTTAGTTTTCAGGCAAGTTGTACATAATGTGCTATTATGCGATTATGACATTGCCCTTCAAGTTTTAAAAAAAAACACCCATTGGTTTACTAACACTTTAACAAGAGCCTCTGGTCTGCCACAATATTCACCAAACTGGACCAAATGTTGAGCTTATAATTTGATCAGTATTAGGAGGTAGCTTTCTAAACTTGGTTTAGACAATTTGAACATGATGTGAGAAAAGTTTGTGTGTCAAGTCTGAGAAGTGTGCTTTTGAAAGGATGACTTTCCAGTTTCTTGGCCTGATCATTTCCACTGAGAGAATCTCCATGGACTCTTAGAAAGTCTCAGGAGTTCCAGAGTGGCCTCCTCCCACTAACAAAAAAAGAATCCAATGCTTTCTCAGGTTTGCAAAATGTTTATTGTCTGTTCATCTGAAATTTATTCCCCATTGTGACTGCTCTTACTTGGTTCACCAGCTGGCACATTTCTTTCTTTTGCCACTTAAAGCCCAATCCACTTTTGACAAACTGAACATGCTCTTCACCTCTGCGCTCCTCTTGAAGCATTCATAGCTTGCCTGCCTTTTCTTAGAAGTTGATACTTCTACAAACTAGAGACTACAATAGGAGCAATACTCTCCCAGTGTTTTCTCTCCCCAAGACACTCTTGCACTCTGTCACTTTTTTTTCTCAGAAAATGAGCACAGCAGAAAGAAACTACAACTTTGGTAACAGGAAGTTGCTATCAATCAAGTTGGCCTTTGAGGAATGGTAGAAGAGAAAGCCAATTCCATTCTCATCTTGACTGTCCATAAGAACTTGGAATAGAATAGACCTGCTCTGAATAGATGGGATCTCTCCTTTTCAAAGTTCAATTTCCACTTGCCCCTATGAACCGGGTCCAAAAATACCAAACCTGACACCCAATCATATAGGTTTCCTGAAGAGGCTGTCTCCAACCTGCCTGATACCATCCTCTCAGACAAGAGCTTCTTGATGATTCAATATAACCTGTTATCTGAGATCAGAGAAACCACCAGGACTTACCCAGCTTCTCCCAATTCAGGCCTCTGCCACTCCAGTGCTCTGCTCTTGCATGAGGACAAGATTTTGTCACTAGAGATTTCTGGACAAATGTCCTTAGTGCTTGCCATGATCTGCTACTGGCTAGACACTATGGCATTACCAACACATGAGGTTTACTACATTTCTACAGTAAACCTTCTGGTGGTCTGATCTTGATAAGGAATGTAAAGTTATATCTCATCTTGTGGCACCTGTGCTTGCACCAAGAGCTGTAGATCCAGAACACAGGGACTCTCAGACTCTTGCCTGTACCACCTCACCCTTGGAACATGTTTGCAATTGACTTTATCATAGATCTCCCACTATCTGATGAGTACAATTCAATTTTTGTGGCAGTAGATTGACTCGCTAAAATGGCTTACTTTCTTCCAATGCAAGGTTCCCCTTTAGCTTCAGCCACAGCATATGTTTTCATTAGAGAAATGGTGAGACTTCATGGTATACCAGACAATATTGTGTATTTTGATCCATCCATGGCCAACTTTAGAGAAAGAATGCAGAAAGATGATTCAGACTGGCAGGTCAATTACAGAGGGCAAGCTACATAAAAACTTTAAAGAGGGAGATCACCCATGAACAGTGGCAGCCGGTCCATAATGGACGCAGGGGTGCCATCCCCTTAGCTTGAATGCGGGGCACCAGACTCTTAGCTTTCTATGGGGTTTTTTCTTCAAGCACATGATTAGAGCCCGAGGCTCTAATAGGCTTGAAACCGGTTGGGCTCGGAGGCGCAGTGCTCATTTGTGACACTAGCGAATCAATATATCAATATTCGCTATCAGTTTCCGGCTTCTCCTCCCAGCCAATCAGGACAGGAGGAGGATCTAAAGAAGACCTGGTTAGCCAGGTGGAGAAGCCAGGGAAGCCGCGGTGCCGTGACCCTGGAGGGGTGAGTGCGGACTTGGGAGGGGTTCGTTTGTCGTCGTCCCCAAAAAAAGTTTAGCACCAGCCTGCCCATGAACTACCTAGTGTTAGATAAAAGACGTTCAGGTCGTCAATTTATAGAGTAACACTGTTCAATTACAAAGTAGCACTATTTTCTTGATGATGCTATAATAAATTTCCATTGAGTAAAGCCTTGGTGTGCTGGGGACTGCAATGCATCTGGTTTCTACGGCAACTACTATTTGGTTAGAATATCATCATTTGTGCAGGCAAGATATCTTACTACTGTTCAACTACAGAGAAAAAGTGCTCAAAAAATGCTCAGCTACAGAGAATGGCTGCCTAGATACAGAAAGTCCAGAGGCTGCTTGTTTTTTGTGAGAAACTTCCCAGTGAGTATGCAGTATAACTTGTCACTTACTTCCATTTGAAGTATGCTTAGCATTGCAATGTTTTATCCTACTGGTTATACTGCCCAGGCAGGCTTCTGTTCAAGGGTCAATAAGCACTTCATTAATGATTTTCCATATATTTCCTGGGTTTATTCACATGACACACCAGATAACATGATCAAACAGAGGGGTTGCATAGGGAAATTACACTGCTAAACTTTGCATTTCTATCAAAAACCAATCTGCACAGCTCGCAAAGTGGACTGTTACATTACTGCACTGCAACCTGACCCAAGGTCCAACTCATTTAATGTCAAACACTTTTTTACTTCCCCAGATGATGATTAACCAGCAGAGATCCATCTTGCTGAAGGACATTAATCTACATGATTTTAACATATTGGTGGTTTTTTCACTATAATGTGCCACTAAAATATCTACAGTATCTCACAAAAGTTAGTACACCCATCAGATTTTTGTAAATATTTTTATTCTATCTTTTCATGTGACAACACTGAAGAAATGACACTTTGCTACAATGTAAAGTAGTGAGTGTATAGCTTGTATAACAGTGTAAATTTAGATGTTCCCTCAAAATAACTCAACACAGCCATTAATGTCTAAACCGCTGGCAACAAAAGTGAGTACACCCCTAAGTAAAAATGTCCAATTTGGGCCCAATTAGCCATTTTCCCTCCCCGGTATCATGTGACTCGTTAGTGTTACAAGGACTCAGGTGTGACGGGAGCAGGTGTGTTAAATTTGGTGTTATTGCTCTCACTCTCTCATACTGGTCACTGGAAGTTTAACATGGCACCTTATGGTAAAGAACTCTCTGAGGATCTGAAAAAAAGAATTGTTGCTCTACATAAAGACCGCCTAGGCTATAAGAAGATTGCCAAGATCCTGAAACTGAGCTACAGCATAGTGGCCAAGACCATACAGCAGTTTAACCACTTGCTTACTGGGCACTTAACCCCCCCTCCTGCCCAGACCAATTTTCGGCTACCGGCGCTGTCACATTTTTTTATGACAATTGCGTGGTTGTGCGATGTTGCACCCAAACAAAATTATTATCTTTTTTTCCCCACAAATAGAGCTTTCTTTTTGTGGTATTTGATCACCTCCGCGGTTTTTATTTTTAAACAGAGTGACAATTTTGAAAAAAGAACAATATTTTTTACTTTTCGCTATAATAAATATCCCAAAAAAAAATATTCATTGGGTTTGACCGATTTATATTCTTCTACATATTTTTGGTAGAAAAAAATCACAATCGGCGCTTATTGATTGGTTTTAGCAAAAGTTATCACGTCTACAAACTATGTGAATTGATTTATGGCGTTTTTATTATTATTTTTTTTTTACTAGTAATGGCGGTGTTCTGCGATTTTTATCAGGACTGCGATATTAGGGCGAACATGTCAGACATTTCTGACACATTTTTGGGACCAATGCCATTTATACAGCGATCAGAAATTGAAATATCCACTGATTACTGTATAAATGTCATTGGCAGTGAAGGGGTTAACCTGCAGGGGGCAGTGAAGGGGTAAACTGTGTTCCCTGCATGTGTTCTAACTGTGCAGGGGATGGGCTGGCCAGGACATAACAGATCTAACTGATCCCAGTGACAGGGATCAGTAGATCTGTCATGTCCCCATTCACAGAACGGAGAACCGCCATGTTTACAATGGCGATTCCCCGTTCTGCAGCTCTGATAGGCAATCACGGGTCACGAGCGGACATCAAGACCACCCCTGCCTTTGGGCATGCCCACGCAGTGTGGACGTCCACCCGGAAATTCAGATCCACACTGGAGCTGTCTTTTGGCTATAGCGCGGATCTGTGTTCAGCAAAGCTTGGGCCAGTCGCTCTGATGTTTAGCGGTCTCCCGGCGATCGCGTGCGCTCCAAGCCTCGGTTTCATATTGTGTCGTAATAGGGGATACTAGGACCCGGAAGTGCTGCTGTAACAGACGTCGCCGACGTACATTTCATCGTAAAGGGCGTCTGTTAGAAGCATTCACTCGCTCGTATATGTCTTGCTGAACACACCTCAGTGCCGGGTTTCTGGCACAAACAAATGTGAGTGGAACCTTTTTATCTTTTATTGCCTATCATTTTAAATAAATATACTACACTATAAGACTTCCTTTATGGTCTCCTGTGGAGTCATTCTCACATTGTAGAACCTGTTCATATCCCTACATTGGAGAGGAGTGGAGTCTTAGAACATCTCAGGCTGTCAGAATATGCTGGTTTTGACCTTCCTGTAAAAAGGGGTCAAAACTTTCTGGTGAGTTGTCACCTTCACTTTTGGATGAGCACCGGTGGAGTATTCACTTACATTAAGAAAAAGGACTCCTGTGGTGTTGGGATACTTTTATGGACACTTTTCTATGATACATGTTCCATTAACTTAAAATGTGTGCAATCATTTTGATGCTAAACTTAGCTTTGTTGGCAAATGTGGTTTATATGTAAACACATAAATGATATCAAGTGGCATGTATGTTTGGTGTAGGGTGTAATGCTTTGCAGGCATTGTTTTTTTCACTAACACCTTTATTTGTATTAGCCTAGTCAGTGCCAGTACCTTTCCTATATATTTTTTGCTTTAAGATCTAGTGGTATCCACTATTAAAGGGGCTGCGACATTGATAAGCTTTCGTCAAACATGAGTACTTAAGGTGCCATCCCATTTTTGGTTTATTTGAGTTTAACAGGACAGGTTCCACTCAGAATAGGCCTCGCCATGGTCGACCAAAAAAAGTTGAGTGCACATGCTCAGCTTCATATCCATAGGTTGTCTTTGGGAAAGAGATGTATGAGGGCTTCCAGCATTGCTGCAGAGGTTGAAGGGGTGGGGGTCAGTTTGTCAGTGCTCAGACCATACGCTGAACACTGCATCAAATTGGTCAGCATGGCTGTCGTCCCAGAAGGAAGCCTCATGTAAAGATGATTCACAAGAAAACCCGCAAACAGTTTGCTGAAGACAAGCGGACTAAGGAAATAGATTACTGGAACCATGTCCTGTGGTCTGATGAGACCAAGATAAACTTATTTGGTTCAGATGGTGTCATATGTGTGTGGCGGCAACCAGGTGAGGGGTACAAAGACAAGTGTGTCTTGCCTACAGTCAAGCATGGTGGTGGGAGTTTCATGGTCTGGGGCTGCATGAGTGCTGCCAGCACCGGGGAGCTACAGTTGATTGAGGGAACCATGAATGCCAACCTGTACTGAGACATACTGAAGCAGAGCATGAGCCTCTCCCTTCAGAGACTGGGTCGCAGGGCAGTATTCCAACATGATAATGACCTCAAACACACCTCCAAGATGACCACTGCCTTGCTAAAGAAGCTGAGGGTAAAGGTGATGGACTGGCCAAGCATGTCTCCAGACCTAAACCCTAGTGAGCATCTGTGGGGCATTCTCAAACAGAAGGTGGAGGAATGCAAGGTCTCTAACATCCACCAGCTCTGTGATGTCATCATGGAGGAGTGGAAGAGGACTCCAGTGGCAACCTGTAAAGCTCTGGTGAACTCCATGCCCAAGAGGGTTATGGCAGTGCTGGAAAATAATGGTGACCACATAAAATATTGAAACTTTAGGCTCAATTTTACATTTTGACTGAGGGGTGTACTCACTTTTGTTGCCAGCAGTTTAGACATTAATGGCTGTGTGTTGAGTTATTTTGAGGAAACAGCAAATTTACACTTTTATACAAGCTGTGTACTCACTACTTTACATTGTATCAAAGTGTCATTTCTTCAGTGTTGTCACAGAACATGAAAAGATATAATAAAATATTTACGAAAATGTGAGCGGTGTACTCACTTTTGTGAGACACTGTATGTTTTCATTACTCGATGATGACTCAGTATGGATCTGGTTACTTATCTGTTGTTATTGGCACTGTTTATCTCTTATTTACACATCTTTTTGCCTTGTGGCATAGTTCTGCCAATTGCAACATCATTTAGCAGCTTTTTTCAGTATATTCTTAGTGGCATAATACAGTATTTTATGGTAACTTGTCTATGAATGGTGGCCATATAAGCAAGCTACTGTATGGTGTGTTTTACCATGCTTTAATATATTCAACTGAGTTTATTGTTATATGATTTTTTTTCTACATAACAATGACCATTTAAGGGGGCTACACATTGTTATTTCTACTGTGGGACATTGCCTTCCCTGCCAACAAGGACTGCCTCTTGTTTTATTTTCTAGCGGAGTAATAAAGAACAATCTGCACTTTCCACAATGTAAGTACATTTCTTCATATGCATGGTGGGGGTCAGTTAACAAGATCTTATATCCCCTTTTATATAGAGAACAAAATAGACCTTAACATCTCAACAAAGTATCTATTTAAGAGTAGAGAAATGTGTGTCACCAGTAACACACAATCTGTCTCATACTCTCAGTGGGTTATGCATCTTCTGGGAAATGATGCTGGGTTGCTAATCACTGGTATTATTATAATGCAATGACAAGCATGAGGGGATAACAGTATCAAGCTGTCAATTACAGAGGGGACAGCGCTTAACATTTTTAATAGTTGTGCTGTCCTCAGCCAATGCTAAACATTAAGTACCTCATTTATCAACGTCCTGCAGAAAAAAAGGAAGGGTGCCCACGCATTGTCAAATCAGGAAGGAGTTCTGTATGTTGAGTAAATTACAGATTTCTTTGAATATAGAATTAGATATGTCAATTAAATCTTAGTGGACATAAAAATATGTTATTATAAGTTGCCCTTGTGAAATGGATGGAAAAAGAAAATTCTTAAACAATATGACGTATTGTTAGACGTTATATAATACATTTATAAACTTTCATTTCTACCTCCTGTAGACAGGAATGACATTTCATACACTTTCTGAAACTCGCATGAAGCAAATGTCATGACACATATATACATATACAGTGTGTGTGTATGTGTGTTTGTTATAGGTAGATCCTCACTACCATAAAAATAAAAATGAATAGTCCACTGAAATATGCACCCACCGTTAATCCAGAGAATTCACCCACAGTTCTATTTTCTGCCACTAGACATCCTCAGTCTTACAGCCAGCATAATTAAACTCATTATTACCTTTGAGCCCAGGTTGTCACATACCCACCCCAGCCTGTGACTGGATGGTAAAGGAGAAGCAGCACAGTAATGAGCTCATTGTTAGACAGCATTAGTAGAACACAGATATTCTAATCTATGACTTTTGGTTTGTAATGTATTAATGTACTTTGTACACATTTAAATATTTTTTTATTTTTAATCTCAATTTCACATGCTGTATCTCTATTCATCAATCACAAAGGAATATTAGCAGCCTAAACATAAAATCATTATTACTAAACTAAAATGTGTAAATAACGCAATGTTGAATAGTCTGTGCTTTGCAGTTTTTGGTAGGATCTTTATGCAAAATTGAAGAGAAAAAAAATGTTTCTTGCTTAATTTTATTAACTGATTGACATGAGTTAATGCATTTGAATATTTGATTGTGTCATAAAACCAGTACTAAGCTCATTAGTCAATTTAACACAGCCATTACATTAGACTAAATTAAAAGAGTTTTATGGAAAAAATTACAATTAAAGAACTGAAGTTGATTACATTATAACTTGGAGAAATGTATCAAGATTTATTATATTTCAGAATTATGATAGTGCGGGCAATGTGAAAAAAACAATTAGTATTTGCAGAAAAAGTTTTACGGACAACTGATTTTGTACTTTGACAGTACTTTTGTAGCTGTGGTAACTTTTGTAACTGGTTAAAATTGGGCAGTAATAATGAATGCTGACCCGTTCAACAGTAACTACAGAGTCATCCAGAACATACATCATGGCAGAAACTAAAAAACCTGTTACAGCTTATTAGACCTTGAAGTGCAACATATCACTGAAGATTAATTTTCTCCATTCACACTTGGATTTTTTTCTCAAAAATCCAGGTGACGATCATGGTGAAAGGTTTCACCAGGAAACTGCCACAATAGAAAATGATACAAAAAAGTATGAAAAAAATCAGCAAAAAAACACTTTTATCCCTGTTAAACTCATGCAGTATGTCGAAACATTATACTTGTCAAAAGTTAATATCATATTTCTCAAGATTCCTATGGAATACAGTCATTCTGGAATTATATTTGTGTTCAGTTTGAAGGGGTTAATCATAATTACCAAAACGTTTCCCAGTAGCAAAACATTTGAAAAAGATTGGTGTCCAGCGTTATCCTGCTACATTTGTGATAGCATAAATGCCTTCATGGTATTGGCATTCAGCAGCAGAAGGGCCCTATTACATTAGTGTTTAGTGAAGTGTCCCTAATTATTGATGTTTAATGAAAGGGCCCCAATCCCTTGGTGTCAGTGGGAAAAGGGGCACCCATTCAGTGGTGGTTAGTGGTTACTTAAACAGGAGCTATTCTTTTCTATTCTATTCTAATTTGAATTTATTCTTTTTGAAATTTGAATTTCAGAAGATGGTTATATTCTTTCTATTTTATTCTATTCTTTTATTTTATATTCTATTGTGCTTTGTTTTACTCCATTATTTTCTATAATATTCTATTCTTTTATTTTCTATTCTATTCCTTTATTTTATATTCTATCCCTTTTTTCTATTCTATTCTTCTATTCTGTTCTGTTTTACTCTAATATATTCTATTATGTTATATTCAATTCTATTATTTTCTATTCTATTCCTTTATTTTCTATTCTATTTTATTATCTTCGGGAATTCAAATTTGATTTGAAAATGATTTGAATTAGAATTTTGTCCGAAAATTTTGTTTCGTTATCTTGGATCCATTTAAATTTGCTACTATATTTTACCAATTTTTCCGAATAACGAAAAATGTCTAATTTTGTTATCAGCATTCTCTAAACCCCTATTCTGCAACACTAGACCAGTGCTAAAAGACAGCATTCTCACAGGAGGAGAACTAAGAGTGAACAGATTGATGATGACTCCGTTTTCCTCTGCTCCTTCTTTTATGGCAGTCAGCAATGTGGGGTGTGTTGCATGTTACTACAGTTGTTACAACTGTAATATACTTTTTCAGTTACTATATCTACTTTAAATGTACATTATCCAGACACAATAATTGACTCCAGCGAATATCAGAAGATTCAGGACCTGTACCAGGCTGAGGGACTTGATATCTGACTCCAAAAATATGTACACTAAGCCTGGAACATAACAGTATTGACTTGTAGGTATGTGCTTACATTATATTACGCAATGTGTTCTGATGCTTTATGTTTTGGCTGATGCATGTACTGGTTTCGTGTATTTTGTAACATAGTTTCTCCTGTATGTGTGTCATTTGCCATTGTTAGGGCATATATAGTGGGAGCTGTATTGTGAGGACCAGTGTACTATGTGATCCACTTTTCTGCCTTTATTGCATGGACTCCTTACCCTAAAGTTATGGGAAACGCGACTAGGGACTGCCCGTAAATGATGTCAGGTGGTAACTCGCCACTGACTTCCAGTATCGGAACGAGTGGCGGCCATTATCCCTTACACACACAACACTGTAAATACCAGGTGCCGTGTTATAGGGCACGGCAGCAAGTGAGTGCAATTTTATATACCTCATTTGAAATTCTGAATCTTTAATCATTATTAAACACACCAGAATTTTTTTATGCTATGAGCCTCTTTCCCTGTCAAGTTTCCCTGTTGTCGAGTATAGCAGACAAGCATTGGTGGAACACAAGTTGTACAGATCAACTAGGTCAATAGTTCTCAACCCTGTCCTCAAGTACCCCCCACAGGCCATGTTTTGGGAATTTCCCTTAGATAAAATAGCTGTCCAAAATACCAAGCCATTGACTCTGATTTAAAGCATATGTGGAAGACAAAGGAAAACCTGCAATATGGCCTGTTGGGGGTACTTGAGGACAGGGTTGATAACCACTGAATTAGGGGACTGCCCCACAAGCACCATTGACTATACTAGAGATAGTTGGTCAGGTAGATATGATGAGTGTGAGTCCATGTGGGGCACAAAAAAGCACTGTGGAGTAGAGCACCTTATTATGTCCATAAGGAGCACTAGCACTTTATCATATCACTGGAGGTTCATAGAAGCACTGTCACTTTAAATTATTATCCTTATTATTATTATTATACAGGATTTATATAGTACCAACAGTTTGCACTGCACTTTACAACATGAGAGCAGAATCCAATGCAGGAGGAATCAGAGGGCACTGCTTGTTAAAGCTTACAATCTAGGAGGTTAAAGTTTCACTTAAAAAATTGGGACTTTCTATTGTTTATTTAAAAACGTCTTACAATTTTTCATGTAGGATTTATCTTATCTGCACATTGTGTGTTTTGTGATATGCACAGTTTATTTTAACTTTTATATGCATGTTTATAACCTGTTTAGAACTATTGCCTATACCAACAAGTCAGCAGTGGTCCTACCTACATTTGAAGGTGTAATGAAATATTCAGCAGAAACATTTGTTTTTATAAATTATAACAATTAAAATATTGAACATTTAACAATAACAGGGTATGTCCCCTTTGTGTTAGAATCTTTAAATTATTAATTTGTTATGGGGTTTTAATTCACCTCTTCTGCAGCATTACAGTAAGTTAACAAAATGTAAAGCTCCGTAAGGAACTGTATTTTCCTCTGAAGTTTTCACAGTGTATGTTTTCCCTTAATTAAACTAATTTTCATGACTAAATTACTTTTAATTACTCCAATTCGTTTCACTAATACCTATTGGAATAAAGCATGTTTCATAATTGCAGGAATCCTGAACTCACAGTGGATCATCCCTCCCACTGGTTTACATTAAAGACACAAGGCATCATTTGGGGATATGCATTTGCATGCTGAAGAATAAATGTAATCAGTACATGTATTCATGTTTTGTGGAAGCAGAGAAAGAGAAACCAATGCGTTTTCCATTTTTTTTTCAGAAAATACATATAAAACTTTTATTTTTATAATTTCATGTAAGTCCTTTATAATCAGTTTATCTTATAGTTTGAATGTTAGAGGCTTTCCAATAAGTAAATGGTTAGCTTTGTTTTTATTCTTAAACTACATCCAGAGCAGTCATCAAGTAATATTCAGTATAAGACACTAAAGGCTGAAACACACCTATGTGACGAAATGTACTGTGGTAACGTGTGCGTTAATAAGCATGTTACTATTTTGGAAAAGCAAACAAGCAAAACATGGGGCTTTAAATGAGGCATGTAAATGTAACTGATATTATACAACCAGTGTGCATGATTCTCTATGTATGATTAAATAGATACCTTCATAATATCATAATAGTATATCTCAATCATGGTCCATGTCAAGAATAACAAAGCCATCATAGGACTAAATATAATCATTTATAAATGCATATGTATATAGTAGATACAATTTGTAATGCAAAAATACATAATGGTAATATATGAAATCTCTGTACATGGGAACATGATTGGCAGAATAAAAATTATCATATATAAATATCATTTGGTCGGGTATAATTAATATCATATGCACACAGGAAAAATTTAGTTAAACAAAGTATAGTCTTTGTAAAACTCCATCTTGTCTAAAAGTCTTCTAAAAATAAACCCTACGCGTTTCGTGGCATATCAGCCACTAATCAGGGGTATAGCAAGATGGTACTGAAAAATATGTTAAAAATTAAATAGTTGAGGGATGATGGAATATATAGTCCCCCTAAAAGGGGAGCAAAAATATATAGACATATCCAATTTATACACACCGATTTCCAGAATAAAAAGGTGTTAGAGTAAAATGGGTTAAAAAAGAAGTGTCGGGTCCATCAGTAACTACATGTGAGTGTTGTACAGTGATGTCGTAGCACCTCCACACATGGGAAGACAGCGGCGATGAGAGGCAAAAAAACCCCCCCTTAAAAAGGCGGAGTTGGGGCCCTACCCGCAAGCAGGTGCCGGAAACAAAGTGGGGATACAGCCGGCTCGTGACAGACCTTTAGCCACACATATTTAACCTATACAGATATATAAAAACGAGGGGAAAATCCCCCTGATATATAAGGTAGTAGGGAGTTGA
>BLSH010485095.1:605875-632892 GCA_018402905.1 Glandirana rugosa | reverse complement strand
GAGCACTGTCTGGAAATCGGTGTGTATAAATTGGATATGTCTATATATTTTTGCTCCCCTTTTAGGGGGACTATATATTCCATCATCCCTCAACTAATTAATTTTTAACATATTTTTCAGTACCATCTTGCTATACCCCTGATGAGTGGCTGATACGCCACGAAACGCGTAGGGTTTATTTTTAGAAGACTTTTAGACAAGATGGAGTTTTACGAAGACTATACTTTGTTTAACCAAATTTTTCCTGTGTGCATATGATATTAATTATACCCGACCAAATGATATTTATATATGATAATTTTTATTCTGCCAATCATGTTCCCATGTACAGAGATTTCATATATTACCATTATGTATTTTTGCATTACAAATTGTATCTACTATATACATATGCATTTATAAATGATTATATTTAGTCCTATGATGGCTTTGTTATTCTTGGCATGGACCATGATTGAGATATACTATTATGATATTATGAAGGAATCTATTTAATCATACATAGAGAATCATGCACACTGGTTGTATAATATCAGTTACATTTACATGCCTCATTTAAAGCCCCATGTTTTGCTTGTTTGCTTTTCCAAAATTGTATTAGGGGTGGAGGCCTGCCAATGTGGGTTGCCTGTCCACACATACTTTCTTGTTAAGCATGTTACTACTGTGCAGATTAACACACATATTGTTAGCATGCATTGTGATTGGTACTCCATTACACAAAGGCAATGCAGTTCTGACACCTGTGTTGTGGCATACTACAAATCACGATATTGCAGTATCATGCATTGTACCACATCACAAAAATTGCTGCATAACTATTTTTTGATCCATTCCACTTCCTGAACCTCATGGCATAGGCACAGGAATGGCACAGGGTGAATTAACTTGTGTGCATTAACCCAAAGCACAAGAACCGAGATAGTAAATCCAGCACACAAACAATGGCAGGGGTGAGACATTTTACTAACATCAGAACAAACTGTCTTAGTCCTCAAAAAAAGTGGAGCAGTTTTGTTTTAGTTATATGAATAGTTAGTCATTGAATCTATGTTGTTATTTTGAATATAATCTGTATGTTAACTACAATTTAAATAACAGAAATATAGAATGTATAACTTTATTGGAACTATTCATCAAAGATTCTATAGCAAATTTGCCTAGTAAATAATGATATTTACCCCAGTTAGATTCAATGGGTTTCGCCATGCATTCCACAGTCATATTTTACATGTGCATCTCATATAGAAATTAAATTGCATAAGTGCAAAATTGTATATTATTAGGTTGAATATATATTTTTATTGTATTTTTAAAGCAGAGGGATAGCATAACATAAGGATGTAGCAACACCCTGAAGAAGTAGTAAATACAAATATAAGCAAAATGAAGAGATGTGGAATACAGAAAAAGGTGGTATATGTGATCACCATGCTAAAACTGTGTTTTATCCTATCTCAGTTCTTAATTGGTAATGGTGTCACTAACTTCACATAAAAGGGCAAGGTTGCTCTTGCGGCGTGCCCATTTCGAAGTGAAAATGCCACATATTATGCTTATGTTAACCCAAAGGTAAGTATAAGTACTAGAAGAGAGACAATAGGGGAGGGAGAAGAAATGAAAAGAGAGAGGGAGGAAGAGATCAAAGAGAACAAGAGCGAAATGTGGATGAAAGGGCCTATGGGCCCTTAAAAGAAAGGTAGAAAGAAAGGAAAAGTATAGGTAGCAATGTAACAATATATCGGTCGGAAGGCCGGCAACAACCCACCAATCAAACTAAAAAAAAACAAAAAAAAAAAAAAACATGTTCAGTATGCCCTTGAGATCCCACAATGCAAGTGTACGATAGCACTTTACATCTGTTTTTGTTTAATTCCTTCTAGTAAAAGCGCCTTGTTAAATTTTAGGTGAAGCCAAAACTTTTTTTTGTTTTGCATATAGAGTATGGATTGGTTAAAACCCCTGTCAGTATTTCCATTTAGAAGATTTCCTTTCCCAAAACAATCAACAGAATGCGAGAGGAGATCTCTACAGTTGTCATCAGATCAGGTGTCCCAACTAGAAGATTATCTCTCAATATCTGTTTCTATGGCAATGCAAACATCTGGAATTTCACATAACATTCTGCATTGGAGACAGTGGTCATCTGGATAAATAAAAAGTGTAAATCTCAGCAGCAGAGATACAGATAGCATTAAAAATCTGGCAGAGGTTCCAGCCATTCCGCACTCAATTTACATACACCTTGAAGTGTACGTAAACCCGAATACTGAACTTCTTTTATTTGTTTATTTTTTTTGGTCTGTTAAATATACTGTTGGAAGTATTTTGCTATATCTGTCAAGCTCATGAGAAATTATGAACTGTCCCTAGTCCTGTGTCCACTTATTGTCTTATCTCAAACAGCCCTTTTAGTTCTTGTCTTGAACTACATAATGCATAGTCTTTATGTTGTAAATATTTGGGAGTGATTGAGTAGTTTAGCAAAGAACTAGGGATGAACTGCCAGTTACGTTTGACCCAGGCACCTCATTCATAGAATTTCAGCTGTTAGGCAGTAAGGAGAATAGGCCAGACCTAAAGCGGTTCTAAAGGCTGAACACTTTTTACCTACACATATTCTATGCATGAAGGTAAAAAACCTTCAGAGTGCATGAGTGCAGCTCCCCCCCAGACCCCCCTAATACTTACCTGAGCCCAATATCAATCCAGCAATGTGCACAAGAGCAGCTGCTCTCCCAGGTCTCCCCCTTTTCATTGGTTTAGATGCAGTAGTGAGAACCATTGGCTTCCATTACTGTCAATCACAGCCAGTGAGGAGGGGGTGAGGGGGCTGAGCCCTGCTCTGTGTGTCAAGGGACACACAAAGCTTGGCTTGGGAGCAAGCATGAACAAGTGCCCCCATAGCATGGAATCCCTGCCTGGCCCATTCATTTTTAGCTGGGGATTCCTGGCTGACATGATAATATAGACAAAGGGCCAGGGGATTGTGTGAATTTTGGGGTTCTTCCAAAATGAATGCCCTGCCTTTCAAGTTTGGTATGGATTTTAAGGGGTAGTCCCAAACAAAAGCAATGAAAAAAGGGTGCCCCCTCACAATACATACTAGACCCTTATCCAAACATGCAGCCTGACAGGTCAGAAAGGGAGGAGGGCTTCTGCCCTCTTGGGCCATACCATACCAATTTCCATATTTGGTTAATGAAGTCCCTTGATATACCTTGCCTCTTTATTTACATGCTGTGGCAGGAGAAGGGAGTCATTCACAGTGGTCAGCAAGTTTTTTTTTTTTTTATTCTCTCATCATGACTGATGTGGATCTGTATCAATGGATGACATGATTAATGGTGGATTTACATTGTTGGAATTTTTTGGAGGTTTTATTTATAGGACTTGGAAAAAAGTGTATTTTATATGCTATTTACTAAAACGGCTGTGTGTTGTGAGCACAGGGCTTGGGAGCTGTTCTTGTAGGGTTTTTAATGGGATAAAACATTGGAAAATATACATGTATTGCAGATATGCATTGCATATGTGGTTTTTTGTTTTTTTGCCTTGAGAAATACTTTAACTAGGATAAAAAACATTGCACTGCAATTCAGTTTCTTAATGGCCCCAAAGAGATACAGTGACTGGTAAAATAGAAAACATTTAAATATCTTGAACACTGACAGAGCATTCTTATTTTAAACATTTTTTTTTTCATAAACCTTGTATTGGAATTAAAATATTGCCTTTACCATTAACTACTATTTCTTGTGAAAAATTGAAATAGAACTCTGGTCAAAAAGTAAATAAATAATAGCCCATTAAAGTGAATGAAAAAAAAAAAACACTATTCGCTGTAATACCGTTAATCAAGAACTGCCCCCTTGTCTTTTCTTGAATGGCAGCCAGCATGATTCAACCTACTTCCTATGATGTCAGGTTTTCATAGAGCCACCCCAAACTTGTGACTTGACAGAGAAGGAAAAGTACAGCCATGACCTAATTTCTCTGTCACTATGCTTTCTCCTCCTTTAAACAATTGTGATGTTTCTTTTGCTCTCACTCTGAGATCTGCTTCAAGAGGTTGATACAAATCAAATTTAGGAATTTACTCCTCTTGCACTCTGCTGAATACAAAGGTTATTTACTAAATGATGATTTTTTTTTTAATTAAAGAGGAGTTCCACCCGAAGGTAGAACTTCCGCTTTAAGTACTGTGACCCCCTCACATGCCACAATTGGCATGTCATTTTTTTTTTGGGGGGGGACGGGTACCTCGTTTTCACAGGTATCCCAGCTCCCACTTCCTCTTCTGGTGCCGCAGCACTGAGCGAAAGTTCACCTTTCCTCCCTCCCTCCCTGCAATCTTCTAGGACACGTCACAGGTCAAAGAAGATTGCCTGGCCATTCACCACGCGCAGCGCGACTCGCGCCTGTGCAGCCGGGTGCCCACAGTTGCAATGCTGGCTGGGGTGGGGGAGAGGAGCGAGGCATCGCTGGACCGTGGTACAGGTGACTGTCTTTTTGTAGTTGCTGACTTTTCTTTTGCTTTCCTGCAGTATACAAAATGTTTTATAGCGGATTTCCACCCAGAATTTTTTTTCTTTTTGCATCCACTCTTTTAATACTAAATAGATTAAACCTTTTGTTTCCTTACTTTCAAACCGCCTAGTAATTACATGTATTTTTTACTTACAATTTCGTTTCTCTCACTGCTGGACTTTTCCATTTTAGGTGAGGGCACCTGAAGCCCATCCGTAGTCTCCTGGCATCTCTTCCTGAAAGAAGTGCATGGTGGGTAACCATCATGTGCTCCTCGATCTTGGTCCGCCTTAAATCGTGTCATTTCCTGTCTGGAAATAACACGATTTTGCAGTAAAGGGAAGCCCACTGACTCCTGGGAAATGATGAATCACATCTCCCAGGAGGCCAGGGGAAGCAGGAAGTGAGGAGAAGAGCCTAGGCTCTAATAGGGGCAGATTACAGAGACCACCTAGCAACAAGCGACTTAGGGTGAGTATAATTTTTTTTTTCTTTCAAAGGTAAGTCTATATAGGCAAAGGACTTGAATGATGTAAAAAAAATTCTGGGTGGAACTCCACTTTAAATAGTAAATACAGCATTTTAGGTTATGTGACAAGTGCCAGTTACACTAAGCTTAGCTGTCTGATCGCTTTTGGACAGTCCAAGATGATGGTACAACATTACTATTGACACAATGCGATGAATGAAGGGTTATTATAGGTCATAAGAATACAAAAAGAGGGAAGCTTGATGCTGCTGGGTGCAAAACTGGCTGTGCATCGTAGCTTAGCTGAGGAACTGTTTCCTAACATCTTTTGTACCTCCCACTGCTCCCCTTTCAATTTTGTCATAGCAGTAGAATCAGTAGAAAAGAGAAAATTGGCACCATAAGCAAAAGATTTGAAGTTTGGAACTAGACTGTTAGTAACATTGTATAAGGAAGATTTATATTGGTCAATTAGCCAGCGCCTGTACCACAGCATTATGCGCTAAAGTTATATTTGCTTATCTGTAAACATTTATGATGGTTGTTACCCCATAGTTAAACTACATTTTAGAATTGGTATACAGAAACCACGTACTAACCCAGCATATTTGGATCCAGATCTCTGACCTACCCATTGTCTTGTCTGAGGTCAAGCAGTTGAATCAGCCCAAATGGAGTTATGGGCTGCATGTGGCTTTGCTTCACGTGATTCAGGCCTCGAGTCTTACCTCAAGGGTGAACAAATGACAGACCAAACGGGTAGGCATGACCCACACCCCTCTGATGTAGAAACTGTTGTTAGCCTCTCTCCAGGAAGTTGTCTGGTTGCTTCCTGTGTTGTCCCACAAGAAATTACAGAGGGCCATGGTCATGGTGGAGCCTCACAGGAATGCTGAAGTTCCAGGAGAGTGGTTGGCAGTCCAATCCTTATCTAAATTCCATAAAAATGGGGTGCTAGTGCAGCTGATTCATATGGGGACCAACCAGTACAACTCCCAAACCACATGGTCCTCACCGACCTTTATGTGGTACCCAAGCACTTATGCATTATGGGGGCCCAAACAGCAGTCAACACTATCTTTGTCCCATTGCAGGTCACCATGGGTTCCCTGGTTGTTGAGCAGTACTGACAATTGCTGGACCAGTTGGCCATCATCCTCCAGGAGTATTCCCATTCCCATTGGGTAACATACCCAGGGCCAGCACCTTTCAGAAAATCTTGGAATGTTGCCTAGGAGACTACAACTTTGAAACCGAGCTAATCTACCTAGACAACATCATAGTTTTTTTAAAAACCTTCGAAGATCATGTGGTGTTAGTGAAAAACCAGAGATTCAAAAGGAGAGGCAAGCTGGAGCCCTGTATTGGGTGGAGAAACAGTCTTTACCACCATCTAGATATACAATCTGAGAGCCCTGAGGTTGACTGGAAGCACTGCCATTGAAATCTCCTAAGGACCTGTGTACTGAGTGCTAATTGTATCACCTGACCTACTACAGACTGGGAAGATACAAATGTCATGTGCTTTCCTCCCATCCAGGAGGTTCCCACTGAATCTGCTGCCTATAGAGGTCAAGCCTGTGGACCCTGACCACTTTGACTAGGGGACTCCCATTGGTGATCTGGCAAATAATGCTGCTGGCCATGGGAGCATGTTAAAGATTCCACTGAACTCACAGACTCTTCCATAGACACTGTTGGTAGCCCAGGTGAAGGTGTTATGTCTAACTGTGATAACCTCCCTGCACCTGTGGTTCCCAAGCAACCTACAGTACTCGACATTTCCGAAGTCAAGTTTGAAGATGGTGGTAGGGCCTGCCGCCCCATTCGGTCTAAATGAGGCCAGTTATCTGCCAAATATTCTGATTATATTATTTAAATGAATTCCATGTTGCTTCTGTTTTCTTGTAGTGCCTTGTTTACTATGTTGTTGCATGATTCTCTCATTTTGCCTAGTTTTTTATGCTGAGGACAGAGTCTGTCAAGGATGGGGGAAGTGTAAGCATGTGTAGTGAAACCTGCCTTCCCCCGCAGCTGCAGTTCAGAGAGGGTGGAGGACAAGGGAGAACCAGGTCCCTCCAAGGTCCGATTGGATGCTGCTGCCCTAGTTGACCTGGTGACCATCTTTGAGGTGGGCACTGCTTATAAACAGCACTATCCCCTACAGGTTGGCATGCATTCAGCTTGTAGGCAGGCTAGGTCAGATCTCCTGCTAACTAGAGACAGTCAGAGTAGATTAGGATCAGGTTCCAGTGGAGGAGGGAATGAGCATGGACTATCGCTACGCACCATCAGTAGCCTTTCTGTGCTAGACCATGTCAGGTGCTGTCAGATACGTATCTCCAGTGTGTAATATACTCTCTGTCTGGTTCATTTTAAGTTTTCCAGACTGCCATCTCCGAGGAGTTTACTTTTCTCTCTCATCATTACTACGATAATATACTTTGCTGAATCAGACAGTCTCCATGTGAGTTTCTTTCTACTGCAGGCAGTGAGCCTGGGCCACACCTACAAGCTGCCAATAGGTGTGCTGTTGCTGTTGGTTTCACTTTAATAACATTTTTATCAGGAGATAAAATGGCACTGTGGTGAAATCTATCAGTTCCACATGGGTTGTCAGGTCTCTCATGATTTTTTTTTTTACAACACAGTCAAGCATTTCTGTAGAAACATAGCAAGACAATAGTAAGATAACATACAGTGATTGTATTCATGCTGAAAATGCTATATTTACCCTTTTAAAGCAGTTCTATGGTTACAGCATAAACTGCATTACATCAGCATTGTAATAGTAATACACACAATAGTTATTTTTGACAATTCAATATAAGCTTACTTGAAAAATCTTGTATTGTGTTGATATTGCTGGCCATCTCTAACCATAACTTTGTGGATTCCCTGCTTGCTTTGCAGCTTTTACTCTGCTGCTTGATTTACATTTCTAAGGACTACTTATCCCATGGTACCTTGCTGCCTGCAAGACGTGATTTCTACTCTTGTCTATATTCCTATCGCACACTTTATGTAAAACAAGGCTCATCAATAGTTGGTGCTCTAACGATTACCAGCTGTATCCTGGAAACATCAAGCAAGTGTATGTCAGGGCTGGGCTCAGCTCTCTCTTCTCAAAGCAAGCCGCTCAGCAGAGGGTTAATTGCCAGTCTAAGCTTCCACTCTGTCTCACCCGATGATCATATGCTGCCTCGTTAAGCCAGCTCTGATGCTATATAAACTGCCTGGATCAGATCGCAGATGCCTTCACCTTGGTCAACATCTCTGGAGAAATCTCTGCTGTGTTTTCCTGTGAAAGACTTTGCCTGTTTGACGTTCCCTTCTGATTTCTGGATTAAAGACCCTGCTCGGTTGACTCTCCTCTTGGCTCCTGACCCTGCATGTCATTTGTTTGACCTCGCTAATCTCTGGACTCCTGTTTCACTGGCTTGCTGTTAGGAAAGCAAACTTGCCTGGAATTCCCCTGTTCGCGCGCGCCCGTGCGCGTTCGTGTGCGCCTGTGCAATGGCGCCAAATGGCCTATTTAAGCAGACAGCACCCTGCAGCAGGTGCTGTCCATTCTACAGCGTTTGAGTGAGTTCTTGAAGTGACCTGTATTCTGAATTCTGTTCCTGTGACCCGGCTTGTCTGACCTTGATTGACCTCTGCCTGCACCGACCCCCAGCTTTCCCACGAGGACTCTTCTGCCTGACCCTTGTGTACCTCGCTGCCCGCCTGTTACCGACCTTGCCTGTACCCGACGATTTTTCAGCCTGCACATTCTGTACTGCTTTTCCAGCCAGTTGCCAACCCCTGCCTGCATCACTACTCTACGGATTGCACGAGCCACTACCAGACTCTTCACACCACAACCAGTGATCCAGTCCAACCCTCGTGCCCCCTGTGCTCTTGAATGTTCTGTCTACTCTACCAGGGGTCATAAGAGTGGTTGCTTCCTGCACAAGACAGACTCCACCACCAGGTGCGTGACAACAACAGCCAGCCATGTCTGAGTCTGCGCAGGGAGCACTCTGTTAGGAGAAAATGGGCTTCTTTTTGGACTTTTAGCGCCTATGCAAGCACCCGTATGCGTTCGCACATGACCCGTGCACGAGCATGCGCCGGAAACGGTGCTATTTGAACTCACTGCACCTGTCAGCAAGTGCTGTCCATTCTACAGTGTCTGAGTACCTGTGAGCCCCAGCTCTGTTCCTGTTTCCAGTACCTGTGACCTTTCCTGTTTCCTGTTTAACCCGGCTTGACCTGATCTGCTGTTTATCTGCCTGCACTGACCCTGGCTATCCACGACCATCCGATTGTCTGACCCTTCTGTACCGCTGCTGCCAGTCTGTCAACAAACTTTGCTTGGACTTGACCACTTTCTTGCCTCACCCCTTGTACCTCACAGCCAGCCGGTTGCCGACCCAGCCTGTACGACCAATCTTCTGACCTGCACGACCACCTGGAGCTTCACATCAGCACCAGTGACCATCCAGCTCTCGTGCTTTCCCCCACTCTTGGACTCCCTGTCTGCTCTACCAGGGGTCCCTGAATCTGGTGAGCAATAGTGGTTGTTCCCTGCGCATGCCAGACTCCACCACCAGGACCGTGACACACCCTCTGCTATGGATGAACTGTGTGTCCACTTAGCCAGCCTTACACAGGCGGTTAAGAACCTGCAGGAAGGTTATACCTGGCTGGAAGAATGGGTTCAGGAGCTCTCTGCACCTGTAGCTCCTGAGAGCAGCCAGGCCACTGGGCGCACCATTGTGGCCCTACCATCTGAGCCCAAAGTCCCCCTGCCGGACAAGTTTTCTGGGGACTGCCGCAAGTTCCGGGCCTTCTGTAACACCTGTGAGCTCTACTTTGGCCTCCAGCCCCGCACCTTCTCATTGGAAGTTACGAAGGTGGGACTGGTGATCTCCCTGTTACAAGAGGAGCCCCAGGCCTGGGCCCACCGATTATGGGAACAGAGAGCCCCCAAAGTCTTTACCTTGGCTCAGTTCTTCCAAGCTATGGCCCGGCTTTACGAGGTCCCCCACCAGGCGGCCACTGTGGAGGCTGCATTACACACCCTCCAGCAGGGCCGCCGCTCCCCTGAGGACTATGTAGCGGAGTTTTGGCGATGGAGCGCAGATACGGCTTGGAATGATGCTGCACTCTGCTACCAGTTCCACCTGGGCCTATCTGAATCCATCAAGGAGGAGCTGGCCCGTGTGGGGGTACCTCCAACCCTGGACGTGCTCATCAATCTGCCAATCCAGATAAATCGGCATCTCAGAGACCGTCACTCCCCGGGATCTCTGCGCCCCTCCTAGATGCTACCCCAGGTTCCCAGCTACCCGAGACCTACTCCCTTCGCCTCTGCAACCTCCTCTCCTCCGGATACCTCTGAACCAATGCAAATAGGGCTTCTATGCCCCTCTCTCACCCCTGAAGAGAGACAGTGGAGGTTCTCGCTAAACCTGTGCCTATACTGTGGGGAACCCGGACACATGGTGAGATTCTGCCCCACCAAGCGCGGTAAGTGTTCACAAATTGCCACTAGCGATTTACCTATTTTACCCAGCCAAGTCTCTCACTTTGTGATTTCTCCCTCTCTGCAGCTCCCCGGAGGGACTATCCAGGTTCAAGCCATAATTGATTCTGGAGCATGTAGCTGCTTTGTGGATGAAACCTTCGCAGCCCTCCATCAAATCCCCCTTCTGCCAAAAACCCATAAAATTGTCATCCACCTGTCAGACGGATCCCCCATTAAATCTGGCATCGTCACCCATGTGACCACTCCACTACCTGCCACCACAGCTGACGGCCACCAGGAACTGCTTCTGCTTGATGCCATAGCACCCCCTCTGTTTCCCATCGTCCTGGGCCTGCCCTGGCTCTGGGCACACAGTCCCAGTATAGACTGGACCGCTGGGACCACCAAGTTCCAATCCCCATACTGCCGTCAGCATTGTCTAAAATGGGTCGAAGAAATCACACCCATCCTGGGCTGTTTGGATACAGACTCTGATCCGAAACCGTCTGTCTGTCCCCGCAGTTTACACAGCTATTTGGACATCTTAAGTAAAAAGAGGGCTGAGAAAGCCCTTCCTCACCGTCCATACAACTGTCCTTTAGAGCTCTTACCAGGAGCCAAGTGCCCTTTGGGAGGATCTACCCTTTGTCGGAACCCGAGTTGGTGGCCCTCAAGGCCTATCTAGATGACAATCTAGAAAGGGGGTTTATCTGACCCTCCATGTCCCCTGCAGGGGCTGGTATATTCTTCATGGAGTTTATTACCGGGAACTGAACCGGATTAAGATCAAAAACCGTTACCCCTTACCCCTGGTACCAGAACTGTTTCAAAGACTGGGTTCTGCCACCATTTTCACCAAACTTGACCTGCGGGGGGCATACAACCTAGTCCACATAAGGGAAGGCTATGAATGGAAGACCACCTTCCTTACTCGTTTTGGGCACTACGGGTACCTGGTCATGCCCTTCAGTCTGTGTAATGCCCCCGCAACATTTGAGCACTTTGTGAATGACATGTTCCGGGATTACCTAGATTTGTTCATCATCATCTACCTGGATGATATTTTTATTTTCTCCTCCTCCCTTGAGGAACACCGTGAGCATGTAACCAAGGTCCTGAGCCACCTCCGGCAGCATGGGCTATATGCTAAGACTGAGAAATGTACCTCTGAACAATAAAGCATTCAGTTCCTCGGTTTAGTCATCTCAGTGGCCGGTGTCACGATGGATCCACAGAAGGTCTCCACTATCCTAGACTGGCCGGCACCCACAGACAGGAAAGGGGTCCAACGTTTCGTGGGCTTTGCAAACTTTTATAGGAAGTTTATAAAGGGGTTCTCTGCCATCATCGTCCCAATCACGCAACTCACGTAACAAAACATCCGTTTCCAGTGGTCCACCGAGGCCGAAATGGCCTTTCAGACTCTGAAGGAACTATTCACAGCCCATCTTGAAGCACCCTGACCCAGTCTTGCCTTACGTCCTAGAGGTGGACGCTTCGGAAACCGCTGTAGGGGCAGTTCTCTCCTAGAGACAGGGTTCCAAGGCCTTGCTCCATCTCGTCGCGTTTTTCTCCTGTAAACTATTTGCACCGGAGAAAAACTATGACGTGGGGGATAGAGAACTCCTGGCAATTAAATCTGCGCTGGAAGAATGGCGGTACCTACTTGAAGGGGCCACACACCCCATCCTGATATACACAGATCACAAGAATCTGGAATATTTGAGAACTGCCAAGAGACTAAAACCCCGCCAGGCTCGTTGGGCACTTTTCTTTTCAAGATTCTTATTCCACTTGATTTACAGGCCATGGTCAAAAAACGTAAAGCCGGATGCCTCTCCCAAATGTTCAGTGATCACGGCAACTGTACCCCTCTGGATACAATTCTTCCACCTCTGAATTTCCTTCTCTCTCAGGAGGATCTGCTGTCACAGATCAGACGGTCCCTTACCGGCTCAACCGGCCCCTCGGATCCCAGGCTGTTGGTTAAAGACGGTCTGTGGTGGTACGGTCACCGAATCTTTGTCTCGGTGGAACAACGCCCCGCTATCTTAGGACTGTGCCATGATCATAAATTAGCAGGACTCTTTGCAGCTCGCAAAACAGCTGAACTGCTCTCGCGCTCCTTTTGGTGGCCACTAGCTGAGGAAGATAGCAGGAAATACATCAGCACGTGCGCGACTTGGGCATAAAATAAAACTGACAAGGCTAAAGCTTGGGGTCTCTTGAATCCACTTCCTGTACCCGAACGCCCTTGGACCTGGATAGCTATGGACTTTATTGTGGAACTGCCCCCATCTAAAGGTTACACCACCATCTTTGTGTTCTTGGACCGCATGACCAAAATGGTCCATTTTCTGCCCATGAAGGGCACACCCACAGCCGCAGAAATGGCGGAAATCTTTGTCCGGGAAATTATCTGACTCCATGGAGTACCACTCAACATTGTGTCGGACCGCGGGGTCCAGTTCACCTCCAGGTTCTGGAGGGCTCTGTGTTTGGCATTGGAGATTGAACTGTCCTTTTCCTCGGCCTATCACCCCCCAGACTAATGGCCAAACTGAGAGAATGAACTAGACCCTCGGGCAATATCTGTGTTGTTTCTCCTTATTCTCTCAGGACGACTGGGCCTCTTTACTGCCACTGGCCGAGTTTGCCTTCAACAACACCATCCACTGGGCCACCAAGCAGTCCCCGCTCTGGGCGAACTAAGGCTTCCACCCAACCTTTCTACCAGGCTTGGCTTCGGAAAGCACAGTACCAGCGGCAGAGGAAACTCTAAACTTCTTTAAAAAGAATAACCAGCTTCTGCACGATACACGCACCAGAACTATGGAACTCAGTAAGGAAGCCTTCGACAAGAAAAGGTGGGGTGAGCTGGAATTACAATCAGGTAACATGGTCTGCTTGGCCACCAGGAACCTGAAACTGGCTTGTCCATCCAGAAAGCTGGGCCCTAGATTTGTCGGTCCTGTCACGCACCTGGTGGTGGAGTCTGTCTTATGCAGGACGCAACCACTCTTGTGGCCCTGGTTCAAGGTACCCTGGTAGAGCAGACAGGGAGCACAGGACCTCAGGGGGGCATGAGGGCTGAACAGGATCACTGGTGGTGGTGTGAGAAGTCCAGTGAAGCTCGTGCAGGTAGCGGGTGGTCATGCAGGCTGGATTGGCAACGGGCTGGCAATGCGGTACAAAAGGTTCAGGCAAAAGAGTCGTCAGGTGCAGGCAGGGTCGTTAATGGGCTAGCAGCAGAAGTACACAGGGATCAGGCAGAAGAGTTGTCGTGGGCAAGCTGGGGGTCGACGCAGGCATAAATCAACAGGGTCAAGGTCAAGCCGGGTCACAGGAACAGATACTCAGGAAATAAGGTCGTTCAGGAACACTCACACGCTGTAGAGCGGACAGCACTGGCTGCTGGGCGTTGTGAGCCTAAATGGAGCCATTTTGCACAAGCACCAAAACCTTCAGAAACAAGTCTTTTTCTAACAGGTCCCTTCCAGGTAAAAAGAAGAGTTAATGGGGTGGCATACGAACTGGTCCTACCTTCATCTTTACGTGTTCACCCAGTCTTCCACGTATCTCTGCTTAAGCCAGTCCCTCCAGACCCCCCCTCCAGATGGAAGAAGGGTCCACCAGAACCAATCCTAATAAATGGAGAGGAGGAGTGTGAGGTCGAGGCCATCCTGGATTGCCGGAAAAGGGGTAACACAACTCCTACCTGGTGAAATGGAAGGGGTACAGCCCCCAAGGAAAATTCCTGGGAACCAGAAGCAAACATCCACGCCGCTGGGTTAATTCAAGCCTTCAAGAGAAACCGCTAGGAGTGTGGTATTCGGCAAGGCATCCGGAGACTGCCCCTTGGGGGGGGGCAATGTTAGGAAAGCAAACTTGGCTGGAATTTGCCTGTGCGTGCCAATGGCGCCAAACGGCCTATTTAAGCAGACAGCACCCTGCAGCAGGTGCTGTCCGTTCTACAGCGTTTGAGTGAGTTCCTGAAAAGACCTGTATTCTGAATTCTGTTCCTGTGACCCGGCTTGTCTGACCTTGATTGACCTCTGCCTGCACCGACCCCCAGCTTGCCCATGAGGACTCTTCTGCCTGACCCTTGTGTACCTCGCTGCCCGCCTGTTAATGACCCTGTCTGTACCCAACAATTCTTCAGCCTGCACCTTCTGTACTGCTTTGCCAGCCAGTTGCTGACCCCTGCCTGCATCACTACTCTATGGATTGCACGAGCCACTACTACCTTCATGTGCTCTCGAATCTCCTGTCTGCTTTACCAGGGGTTCCCAAACCAGGATAAGAGTGGTTGCTTCCTGCACAAGACAGACTCCACCACCAGGTGTGTGACACTTGCTCTGACTATCCACTCTGGTTACTGAACCCTGGCTATGTTTTGACCATGTTTACTCTGTTTATATCATTTTACCTTTTTACTAAAATGTGTGATTTTACTGCACTTCTGTCTTGGTCTGGTTCATGGTTCCTGACAGTGTACATATTTGCCAGCACACCAAGGATCTACAATCATCATCCAAAGGTTTTCATTTTAGAGAGATCACATCACAGAGACAAGTGCAATGTTTTTAAAGTCATGCATGACCCCTTTGTCAGGCAGGTGAAGTGATTTCTACACTAACTACACCTCTTGAAACGCCTATCTTAATACCTCTGCAGTTCAAAAGGCAGACTCTGTAAATTCTGTGACACCACAATGCTTACAAATAGGGCATACGCGTAATGAATGTGCATTACAGAGTTCAGGGAAGTAAATGTGCTGGGATCTTCACAAAGTACGTTTACAAACTTCATGATTCCTCAGATTAATAGGAGTAGGCTAGAAATAATTGAAAATCTATGTTGATATATATACAGTATACTGTATGAATTTAAATATTGACCATACATACATTTTAATGGACAGTGACTTTTTACTTATTGAACCAATAACCTATGCTTATATAGTTTTAAATTATGTAGCTCTGAAGTACCAAAATAAACCACTTTTGAAATATTTGAAAATCTGACAAGACCATAAGGCTTAATAGAATTGATGATTGCATGCAGATGGATGATTAACTTGCTGGATTTTAATCGTAAGGAAAAAACTTTGTGAACTGCTACCTAATAGATATATTGCCATATGGCCAATAACTGCACAAAGAATCTATGCATAGTTAGTAAGCAGGTGGCATAAAGTACCGTTGTGATTGGTTGTTTGATATTTGGACAGTGTTAAGCATTCCTAATTACTTTTGATTTACATGAAAAGTCTTTTTTTTTCCTTAGATGCTTGTGCGTCTTTAATTTGTTTACTGCATGCTAATAAGATCATGACAAAATGAGCAAATCTGTTGTATTTGATCAATCATAATGACTTAACATTTTGGGCATTTTGCTTTTGCACAAATGGTGGTACATTTAAGTAATGTTTTTTTTTTTTTTTTCAATTTGCTTATACTAAAATGTATATTAATGTATCATGTCGTTTTAGTCTCTTGCTATGTTTCAATATACAGCTGGGTAACAGTCCATTTAAAATATTCCCAAAAGATTCTTAAAATACCCTAAAGATATTCACTGTACTTGGCAACTGGGAAAATTACTAAAGATCTACTGTATATGCTATAGGAGAAATCCCACAATAATGTTGTTCCAAGAGGCTCTCAGTTGTGTTGTGTCTTTGGAAAGGTCCTCTTTGTGAACAGAAAGCTAGGAAACATAGGTTTTATGCAGGGCCGGTACAAGGCAGGGGCGTATGCCCTGGGCACTAAAATTGCTGGAGGAGGGGGGGCACCATCAGGGGGGACAGCCTATATGGCTGTCCCCAGGCTGCTTTGGCTTCTGTTCTGTAGGGAAGGAAGGGGGGTGGTCGGAGGCAGAGAGAAGATAGAGCGCTGCGATCTGAAAGCTGTAGCAATAATACTAGAACAAAACTCACCCCAGCCGAGCGGACTATTTCTTAATTTTCGGGTGCCACCGTATAGTAATCTCCTGTCATATGCGACAAGTACATAACAGTCCTCTTCAATATGAATCCGCCGGGCAGACCGGGACTACATGTACTTGTCGCATATTACAGGAGATTACTATGCGGCGGCGCCCGAAAATGAAGAAATAGTTTGCTCGGCTGGGGAAAGTTTTGTTCTTGTTTTATTGCTACAAATTTGCAGATTGTGGTGCCCTGTCTTCTCTCTGCCTCCGCCTCCCTTCTTTCTGAGGGATTCCTCTGACTGGGATCGCTCACTGACCCCAGGTCCAGTAGCCAGCCCCAGGCCCAGTTGCCAGCCCCCCTGCTCAGTAGCCAGCCCCCCGGCTCAGTAGCCAGCCCCCTGGCTCAATAGCCACCCCAGGACCAGTAGCCAGCCCCAGGACCAGCAGCCAGCCCCAGGACCAGTAGCCAGGCCCAGTAGCCAGCCCCCGGGACCAGTAGCCAGCCCCTGGCCCAGTAGCCAGCCCCAGCAGGACCAGCAGCCAACCCCAGGACCAGTAGCCAGCCCCAGGACCAGTAGCCAGTCCCAGGACCAGCAGCCAGCCCCCAGGACCAGTAGCCAGCCCCAGGACCAGTAGCCAGCCCCAGGACCAGAAGCCAGACCCCAGGACCAGTAGCCGGACCCCATGACCAGTAGCCAGACCCCATGACCAGTAGCCAGACCCCATGACCAGTAGCCAGAACCCAGGACCAGTAGCCAGCCCCCAGGACCAGTAGCCAGCCCCCAGGACCAGCAGCCAGACCCCAGCAGCCAGACCCTTGGCCCCAGCAGTCAGCCCCCATGACCATCAGTCCAGTTCCAGCAGGCAGGGCCCAGCAGCCAGGCCCTAGCAACCATACCCCAGGTCCCAGCAGCCAAACTCCAAAACCAGCAGGCCGGCTACAGCAGTAAGGCCCCAGGACCAGCAGCCAGACCCCAGGCCTAGCAGCCAAACTCTTGGCCCCAGCAGCAAGACCCTAGGACAAGCAGCCAGGCTCCAGCAGTCAGACCTCAGAGCCTAGCAGCAAGACCCCAGGACCAGCAGCCAGACCACAAGCACCAGACTCTTGGCCCCAGCAGCAAGGCCCCAGGACCAGCAACCAGACCCCAGGCCACAGCAGCCAAACCCCAGGCCTAGCAGCCTGGCCCCAGCAGCCAGACCCCAGGACCAGCAGCCTAACTCCAGGCCCTAGCAGCCAGACCCCAGGACCAGCAGCCCAACCTCAGAAGCCAGAACCTAGCCCCAAAAGCCAGGCCCAGGCCCAGCAGCCAGGAATCAGGACCAGCAGCCAACCTCAGGAGGACAAGCAGTAGTCCCAGTACCCATTATGTAAGGTAAGTGAAGTCTTCTAGGGCTGGGCCTGGGCATCAAAGTGCTGTTAATATAATATTGTTTATTTTTACTATTGTTCAGTGACACTGTAATGTAATCTCTCATGGAGCCTGGAGGGGACAATTTCTATCAGAGACTCTCCAATGGTCACAGAGAGGGCCTCTGTTAGATAGACCCACCTCCAGGTCCCATTAGACTCTGTTGTAGTCTCCAATGGGGCCTGGTGGGGGCTCTTTCTAGCATAGACTCTCAAAATGGACACAGAGGATCTCTGTTAAAGAGACCCCCCAGGATCTATTAGACCTCATTATAGTCTCTAATGGGGCAAGGTGGAGGCTCTAGCAGACTCTCTAATGAACACCAACAGGGCCTTTTTTAGAGAGACCCCCCCTTCAGGTCCCATTAGACCCCATTGTAGTCTCTAATAGGGCCTGGTGGGGTCTCTTTCTAACAGACTCTCTAACAGAGGCCCTCTCTGTGTTCTTTAGAGAGACTCCCTCCAGGTCCCATTAGAGTACTCTGCTTCTTTGTTTATTGTTAAGAGATCATAGTAGGATCCCAGAGTATCAAAGATTCCTTATGGGAGGAGTTAGTAAGATGACCACGCCCATGTGGGGATGCCCGTGGGGGGGCGCGGTTTGCCATCTTCACCCTGGGCACCAAATGACCTTGTCCCGGCCCTGGACTTATGTGATGCTTTTAGGGCTTATTCACATGAATGTACCACCTATATGCGTTCTTTTTATCCAGCATTAGTGGTCTTTAACCACTTCTTGCCCACCATATAACAGAATGACGTGTGCAAAGTGGTTAATTCACCCTGACTGGGGCACGCAGCGCGGTGATTGTTGGTGTGGTGTTTCAGTCTGAGACACATTGCATCACCCATATCGGTAAAGAGCCTCTGACACAGGCTCAACACAGGCTCTTTACCATGTGATCAGCTGTGTCCAATCACAGAGGATCACAGCGTAAACAGGAAGAGCCATATATTGGCTTTTCCTCCACTCGCACTGACAGATGCGAGTAGAGGAGAGCCGATCAGCTGCTTTCCTGATGGGGGGGTCTGCGCTGATTTATTATCAGCGCAGCCCACCCGAGGATGCCCACCCAAGACCAACAGGGGTGCCCACCATGGATGCCCACCCAGGTCCACCAGGGAGGCCACCCAGGACCACCAGGGTTGCCAATCAGTGCCCATTAGAGGTGTCAATCAGTGCCCAGCAGTAATGCCTGCCATTGCCTCCTCATCAGTACTGCCTATCAGAGCCATCTATCAGTACCCATCAGTGTCACCTGTCAGTGCCCATCAGTGTCACCTATCAGTGCCCATCAGTGTTGTCTATCAGCACCCATCAGTGTTGTCTATCAGCACCCATCAGTGTCACCTACCAGTGCCCATTAAGGCCACCTATCAATGCCCATCAGTGCTGCATATCAGTGCCACCTATCAGTGTCCATAGTGCCGCCTTTCAATGCCCAACAGTGCTGCATATTAGTGCCTCATCATCAGTGCCCATCAGTGCCATCTCATTAGTGCCACCTCTCCAGTGCCCATCAGTGCCACCTTATCAGAGACGTCAGTGCAGCCCCATCAGCGCCCATCAGTTAAAGAGAAAACGTACTTATTTACAAAATTTTATAACAGAAACTAAAAAAAATGTAAAATTTTCGGTCTTTTTTTACTTGTTTAGCAAAAAAGAAAAAAAAAACAGTGGTGATCAAATACCACCAAAAGAAAGCTCTATTTGTAGGAACAAAATGATAAAAATGCTGTTGGGGTGCAGTGTTGCATGACCGCGCAATTCAAAGTGTGACAGCACTGAAAGCTGAAAAATGGCCTGGGCAGGAAGAGGGGAAGTGCCCTGTATTGAAGTGGTTAAAAAAAAAATGGCCCCTGCAGCAGATTCAAAAGCCCCTATTCCAGCAGCCTAACTCTTCCTGGCAGTGTCAGAGCTGGGGACTACCTTCACTTCCCACCCCACCCCTACCCCCATCACCCGCAGATTCCCATGGCTCAATAATTCAATTGTAGCTGCACTGCCATTGAAAATGGCTATAAGGGGGGACGCATCCGCTGCTTTGGTCCCCGCCGCCTTCCTACGGCTCCCGTACAGCATTCAACAGCTTCATCTGCCAAGGGAGACCTCCTCTACATTCACCGACACCCCTGGGCAACCCATGGTGAAGATTGGGCCCAAGAAGACAGCTCCTTCATCCGCCTCAGAGCCGAGGCCTACACAGACCCTGGACAGGGTCAGACGGGGGGCCTCCCAAGAGCTCTCTCCCACACCATTAGCTGAGATGGCAGCCCCCATTACTGTGGAAGTCCTGGACTTAAAATTACAAGCTCTATTACAAAGCCTGACACGCAATATTAGCCGGGAGGTGGGCAAACTTGCCAAGTTGCTGAGGGGTGAAATAACACACCTGGGGGAATGCACTTACACACTGGAAAACAAGTTTGCAACCTTATACAGTATGTCTATGTCCTAGAAGAGGCCAATGCAGCCTAAAAAAACACTCTGTCTCACAACTCCAATCCCAGCAGGAAGACTTAAAGAACAGAGAGCGTTATCAAAATTTGCAAATTAGGGGAGTCCCTGAAAAGGTGGAAGACCATGAGATCTGTCTCTACCTACTGGGCCTCTTTAACACCCTGGCTCCCCCCATCCCTGACATAGACTGGCGTTTGGATCAGGCCCATAGAACATTAGCCCCCAAACCCCACGCAGGGGCAAACCCAAGAGACATCATCGTGCGGTTCCATCATTATGATAGTAAGGAAGCTCTTACCTTGGCTAGCCGCAACAAGTCCAAGCTTGAGTACAAAGGGGCAAAGATTCAAATCTTCAGCTATTTATCACCAATTACTCTTGCTAAACGCCAAAGCTTTTGTCCAGTCACCACTCACTTACAGAACCACCAGATTACATATCTATGGGGCTTCTCCTTTCACCTATCTGCATCCCGAGACGGTGTCCAATTTTCAATGCTAGACCTCCAGGAGAGTGAATTCAAAACCTGGGCCTTCCACCACTTCCAGAAGAAGATACTACACCCTTTCCCTCCACACCAGGACCCGTGCCTACTCCTGAAAGAATTTGGACCCCGGTGCTTCAAAAATCACAAAAGGTTGTCTCCACACCTCAGCGTCCTCTCTCAGCCAGATACCCAACTTGAGACCCCTTTTCGCGATCAATTGCAAGGCATTACCTTTTAGGCTGGGCCACATTCACTCTCCCAATTAAGGAAAACCTTCCCACATCCGTGGACTGATTATATAGTTGATTAATGCTTTCATCTACGTTGCTGTTATTATGCTGGAAGATGGCAGAGACCCCTTCAGTCATTTTGGAGGCCTCTGTGCTCCCTCTTTGGTGTCATGGCCCTGGCAGTGACCTTCTGAGTGGTCTTGACCCCTGAGATATTCAAGTTGTTCTTTTTTTGTTGTTTTTCTCTAGGTCCCTTTTTTTTTTGTTAGGCTTTCTCTTTCAATAATTTTTATTGAAATTTTCACAAAGAATACAGTATTTAACAATGTTTTCAAAATAACAGAAAGAAAAAAGCAAGGAAAACACTGTGTGACCTAATCATATTTTGTGATTGAGTATATAAAAAATAAAGTTGGAGTAGGTGAACACCTTTACACACCTAATGTCGGGTGTGGGCAACGACTTCTAACCCCTGGCACCCCAGGGGGATCATACTGTGCCAGGAGAGAAAGGGTGGCCCAATCCACCACCATATTTAAGATATTACTTGCTATGTTAATCACAGTTGGTATGGCTACAATGGTTACACAGTGAGGGTTAAAGGTACAACTTGAGTTTAAGAGTATAGTACTTCGTGCAACTTATATTTAAAACAAAAGCTTCAACCTCCAGATAAAGAATAACACAATTTGAGTCAAAAAATGATTGGGAGTAAAGGCAAAATAAGTTTCATAGTATTTAGCCAACCTAAATGTCAACTCTTGTATTTTGGTATGATACTATAGGTGTTATAGAGTAATACTTCTTACTCTTGTGTTACTAAGATTCACTATGACCTGTCTGAGCTGAGGTAAATAATATAATATCCATTGGGTTCATACCCAAGTTATTAGTTCCATTATGAGGTCACAAGATATATAAGAGAGGAAAGTAAAAAGAGAGTAGGGAAAGCAGAAAAGAGAAAGGGGAAATAAGATAGAGGAGCTGAATGAGTATACTCGGAGGAGTGAGATATCTGGATAATCTTATTTATTGATCGAGCAAGGGAGTGAGGTAGTTTACTCAGGGTTCCCAAATCTCATTGAACTTTTTGGATGTATCTTGGATAATGCTAATGGCCTTTTTTTGAGGCATTATCCAAGATATTTTCCGTTTTGCCATTAAAAAGGCTACTCAAACTTCCGGTTCCGGCACTCCATGGACTAGTCGCGCGTCCTAGCAGCTCCCGCGGAGAAGCCTAATATCTGCTGAGAAAACCTGCATGAACCCCTCTACACCAGCCTCCACAAACCGGAGACATCTTGGACAGCGGCATGGAGCGATACCTGGACAAGGGACCGCTCCGTCAAGCACAGTTCATCAAGCCGACGGAGGGCTCCGAACAGGCCGCTTAGCCTGTCATGGCGGCGGCGCCGCACGCGGGGGACAACGTTCTTCCCGGAACCTTCGGACAGGACGATCGTTCCACGGAGCTCATCGCCCAAGCGGTAGCAGCTCTCTTATCCCCCATGATTACGGCATCCGTGGAGAAGACAGTGCAGGACTGGATGGCTCAGATCCACAAGGATCTCAAAGCACACGTGGGCAGAATACAGGAGGCAGAGCAATGCATTGCACACCTAGAGGAAGAAGTCTATCAGTCCCAGGAGTCAGACATCGCACAAGACAAACAGATCGCCCTCATTATAGAGAAGCTCGAAGATCTTGAAAATCGCTCCAGGAGGAGCAACCTTCGTTTTATTGGGGCTCCAGAATCCCTGACAACAAATGCTCTCACTAACTTCTGCTCAGTAAAAATTCCTGAAGCCCTGGGCCTAAAGGGTCCTTTCCAGGTGGAAAGAGCGCACAGGCTTGGAACCCCTACCCCCAACCGTCCAGGTCCAAGACCGATCATCGCTAAATATTTGAATTATGCGGATAAACACGCCATTCTACAGAAATACAGGCAATCCAAAACGCTGACAATCAAAGGGGCGAAAATCCTAATCTTTGCTGATTATTCGGCAGAAGTGGCCAAGAAGAGGAAGGCGTTCCAAAGCATCTTTTCAGACCTATTTAAAAGACAGCTGAAGTTCACTCTGGCTTTTCCAGCAACGCTCCGAGTCAAGTCGCCTAACGGCGAGCAGCTCACGTTCCATACTCCAGCCGAAGCGGATCACTTCCTGAGAACCCTGGACCCCATATCTTATGCCAAAGCAACTTCCAGGCACCAAGGTCCACCACGCCTCATGGACCAAAGAAGTCCTAGAAAGGATGCAGCTAAGCGACTCAAAACAATCGGGTCCAACCACATGGAACTCTCGTGAAAGAGAGCATTCTCTCTGGAATCCTTCAGCCGAAGCAGACACACAAGCCCACCGCCTGCTCAGATGAGTATACGTACACTATAAACGTTTGTGACTCTCCACTGTACCACCTAAATGCCACACAGTGACACTATAGTGATTGATCTCATGCTACAAATGTATTCCTATGTTATGTTAAATTTGTTATTCCTCTCCCGCTTTGGCCAGTCTAAAGTGCGATGGGAAATCTAGCTATGTAACCTTTGCTCTCCTGCCTCACTTTATCCACATAGCCTCCTCCTTCAGAGACCCTGTGCACTGCATTTAGTTCTTCTTCCTTCTCTCCCCTCGCAAGAGGCATAATAATGAACCTCCATTTAACCCTATAAGGGGTTCTTGCCGATTTACATCCCCCCCTTCGGCTTCCTCCTACCTGGGCGCTGCACTCTCCTGTGACGAAACCATGTGGAAAAAAGTGAAGTCAATGATTGCTTCATCGTTCCCCCTATATCTCACCCTCCCTCCGCATACCCCCCCACCCCCACTATATCACTATGCAACCCCTTTAACTGCATTGTACTTAACTGGCTGCAATACTCCCGTGCTAACCTTCACACCCAACTTTAGGCCCCATTAATACGGATGGTCGTTTACACTGTATGTCCTCTTACGCAAGATATCTACAAATTCTGCTTAATCCCCCTGCCTTCATCTCCTTTATGAACATTATTTCATGGAATGTTAAGAGACTAAAATCCCCCCATAAAAGAATGAAAATCTTGAGACATTTGCACCGCCTTAAAACAGATATAGCCTTACTGCAGGAATCCCACCTCCAATCTCAAGACTTCCATCGCATGCGCAAATTATGGGTAGGACTAGTCCTGGGCTCGGCGGCAGTGGGCAAAAGAGCAGGCACCCTTATCCTAATCCACAAACGTCTTTGCGGCACGGTCGTATCTTCAAACTCAGACTCCCAAGGCCGTATAGCCACGGTCCGTCTCAAAAGGGGACACAAAGATCTAAACATCTCATGTGTATACGCACCTAACACCCCTGACCCCCAGTTCTTCACGGACCTATCTTCCCAGCTTCTCCAATACCCCCATATCCCTCATATAGTGGGCGGGGACTTTAACTCCCTCATGCATCCCTTGATGGACAAATCACGTCCTCAACACAACCACGACATTTTAGTCACCAGGAAAGATCAGGCGCCCACTTTACTGTCAGATACAATGTCATCCCTGCACCTCATGGACGTCTGGAGACTACAACATCCGTCTGACAGGGAGTATACCTTTTACTCTCCCCCCCATGGGACATTGACTAGGATTGACTACCTCTTTGCCACTGATGACTTACTACCCCACGTATTGGGCACGGATATTCACGAGATGGCCATCTCCGACCACTCTCCTATCTCACTGACATTATCCGAACAGACCCCTCACCCTACAGCACTCTCTTGGAGGTTTCCCTCCTTCCTTGCTAACAACACTGAATTCCAATCATACATTACCAAAGCCTGGGAAGACTACTCGCTCACTAATTCTGATCACCAAAAGAACCCCAATCTCTTCTGGGAGGCCGGTAAAGCATTTCTTAGAGGCAAAATAATATCATACACTGCTTTCTTTAAAAGAAAGACACTCACTGAATACCGGGAAGCTAGCTCCCGTCTCCAAATAGCACAACACGCTATAACCTCCTCCAACACACGGAACAACAGGGAAAACTGGCTTACTGCCAAACGCCTCTTCCATCATTGGGCGGACAGACTGGAGCTGACTAAATGGGCTTCAATGGAGGCAACATATTATAGGTTCGGGAACAAGTCAGGCAAACTTCTTTCCAGGCTATGCAAAGGCCTGCACCACCCCACGCATATTACCTCTCTTAGAGATAAACAGGGCAATATCAAATCTACTCCCAAAGACGTTACTCAAATTCTGCTAGACTTCTAATCCACATTATACGCACCTGACACCATTGACTCTAACGCTGCCAAAACTTTCCTAGACTCCCTAGACCTCCCTTGCATTTCCCCTCAACAACTGCAGTTCCTGAACTCCCCAATCACGGATCTAGAAATATCCACGGCTATCCAAAACACCTCACCCAACAAAGCCCCTGGCCCAGACGGCCTCACTGGCGAGTTTTACAAACTCCTCAAGGAGACTCTAACCCCCGCACTACTAGAGGTATTCAATGGCATCTGGACTGGGGGCACATACATGCCCACCGGCAACCAAGCCATTATTAAATTATTAAGCAAAAAGGGAAAGGACCCACTAGAACCGGGCTCATACAGACCTATCTCATTGTTGAACCTGGACGCCAAACTCCTTTCAAAGATCATAGCCACTAGACTAGCGGACATTATCCCAACTCTCATCCACCCGGCGCAATCCGGATTCGTAAAGGGCAGAACAGCCACCTTAAATATTAGAAAAGTCCTGACTATATTAGAACACGCTAACAAACACCCCAAGGAACAGATCGCTATCCTCACGTTAGATGCCGAGAAGGCATTCGATAATGTCAGCATTGAATGGCTCCACCATGTCCTAGAATCCTTCAAATTGCAAGGTCCCTTCCTGCACTTAATATGCCAAATGTACGCCACCCCTACGGCCTCGATAGTGACCTCCGGCATCCAAAGTTCGGAATTTCGTCTCTTCAAGGGGACAAGGCAGGGGTGCCCACTTTCACCCCTGTTGTTCAACTTGGCAATAGAGCCGTTATCCAGGTTCCTCCTCTCAGCGGCCCCCCTACATGGCGTCCATGTCGGCGGACAGGAACTGAGAACGGCACTATTTGCCGATGATGTTCTCATATTTACAGCTGATCCGGCCGCCGACGTCCGCGCCATTAAACGAATATTTGACACCTTCAGATCCTATTCGGGCCTCCGCATTAATTACCCTAAAAGTGAAATCCTCCTACTAGGTACCACTAAACATCCCTCATGGGTCAAGGACTCCCCCTTTACCCTAGCGAAATCCCATATAACATACCTGGGGATCACCATTGGTAAAACTCCCTCCTCCCTTTACTCCCTCAATTACCCTCCATTGATTCACAAGATTTGCCAGGAGTTAACCAGATGGATGGACCTCCCTCCTTCCCTCCTGGGGAGATGCCACCTTTATAAGACGGTCTGCTTTGCCAAACTCTTTTATCCGATGCAAACTATTCATCTGTTGCTAAAACACAAAGACATTCAATGCTTAAACAAATCTCTTAATTAGTGTTGAGCGAACCCGGACTGTAACGTTCGGGTCCGTACCGAACTTTCGGGTGTCCGTGGCACGGACCCGGACCCGGACATTTCAAAAATCGTTCGGGTTGGGCTTGCAATGTCAGGCCCAAGCGAGTTGTGATTAATTCTCTAAACAAATTCGTAACTTACAGAAACACAAAATCGTTGTCTACTTATCAAACGTAGCCTATTTTCTCAAACCGTTTCGTCTGGCAGAATATTTCCACCGTAGAGGGGTCCTCCCTTCCTCCCTCCAGGTAGGTAGACCAATTGAGGACCGTTTAGAACACTTAGTTACCTCCCATTAACTCCCTCATTTCCCTCCTCCCTCAAAATGGTTACCACTAGGGGTCCATACAATATACCCTAAAGCGATCCCATTTCCCCCTCAGGAACTGGGTACTCCCTACAAATCACCATGGATCATCCTCCTAAA
>BLSH010485095.1:567739-596976 GCA_018402905.1 Glandirana rugosa | reverse complement strand
TTATGCTGCTCATTTGATTATATCTTGTGCTAAATGTGCTTTGAATATACTACAATATTATGGCTTTATGGGTTATTACATATAATGTGAATGGTCTAAATTCCATTTGAAAAAGATGGCTTGCCCTGAAGGAACTGAGATCTTCTAGAGTTGACATAATCTTGGTTCAGGAGACGCATTTCCGAACAGGGGGCTCCTTTAGTTATTCTTTACCATGTGTGCGCTGTAATATGTATTTTTTTTGTCTGTTGGTCTTTACAAGCAGCACCATGCATTTGGTAGGGTGTTCCCCCCAAATATCTATTTTTTTGTATGCTGTGGTCCTGACCAGACCTTTTGGGTTGGTGAACCCCATCCTCCTTAATTACCCCCAATCAGTGTCCACCTGATCCATGGGATGTGTCCTCTGGTCTCCCATAAAGAGAGGCGTTGGCTTCCATGGTTTAAGAGATAGGAGCATTCACTCTAAGGTTAGTGTAGGAACCCACTGGTAAAACGGGGTACTTTGCAGCAGTCAGTGGGCTTAAGCACTTCATGGCCATTCAGTGTGACCAAACCCCCGTATTTTTGCATTTTTTGCTATATACGTTTAGATGCTTTTAAACAGCCTGGCAGGAGTATGTATCATGTGTGCGCTGTAATATGTATTTTTTTGTCTGTTGGTCTTTACAAGCAGCACCGTGCGTTTGGTAGGGTGTTCCCCCCAAATATCTATTTTTTTGTATGCTGTGGTCCTGACCAGACCTTTTGGGTTTGTGAACCCCATCCTCCTTAATTACCCCCAATCAGTGTCCACCTGATCCATGGGATGTGTCCTCTGGTCTCCCATAAAGAGAGGCATTGGCTTCCATGGTTTAAGAGATAGGAGCATTCACTCTAAGGTTAGTGTAGGAACCCACTGGTAAAACAGGGTACTTTGCAGCAGTCAGTGGGCTTAAGCACTTCATGGCCATTCAGTGTGACCAAACCCCCGTATTTTTGCATTTTTTGCTATATACGTTTAGATGCTTTTAAACAGCCTGGCAGGAGTATGTATCATGTGTACGCTGTAATATGTATTTTTTGTCATCAGGACATGCCATTGGCATCTCAACGACTCCCTACTTCACAATCTGTCCATTAAAGACCAATTGTCCCGAGATCTATCAGAGTTTTTCAGCTAAATGAACACACTGTGGCAGAGACCTCCATGCTCTGGGAAGCGCATAAAGCCGATTTTTGAGGCCAGTGTATTTCTGCTGGCTCACGTTTCAAAAAAGATACCGCTTTACAACGCTCTTCTATTCTTTCACAACTGCAGAAAGCTGAGGATCAGCTACTTAAGGCTCCCACTGTGTTGAGGCTTTGCATAGTCATCTCCCTACGCAACCGCTTAAAAACCTCTGGATCTGAATATGAGCTCCAAATCTTTACTATGGGCTAAGCAGAAATTTTACGTACTATCCAACAAACCTCATAGAATTTTGGTAAGTAAACTTAAACCCCGCCCATTTCATTCTTTCTCCGACTTCCTTATACAAGCCAACGGTTTCCCTACTCACTGCCCACAAACAATGTCTAAGATTTTCGGAGTGTTGTACCAAAAGTTATATAATTGCTTGAAAACGGATCCCAAATACCTTTTTTCCCAAGACAAATTTGATGCCTTTTTCACATCCATAAGTTTACCTAAATTATCTATGTCCCAAATTTCCTCAGTTAATGCTAAGATGACCCCAGAGGAATTGGTTGAGGTATGAGGTAGTAAGGGAGCTCCCTTCACATAAGTCGCCTGGTCCAGATCGTTTACCATATTTTTATTATAAAACCTTCCTCCCCATTTTAAGCCCTTATCTGCTAGATGTATTTGCTTCTTTGATGAAAGGAACAGTTCCCCTCCCCAGTTCCTACATGCTCACGTTACAGTTCTCCCGAAACCTGGCAAAATCCAGACTACGTAAAGTTTTGTTAAAGATCTGGAGGACACCACAAGAAGACCTCTGTGGGAGGAGGAACAAAGGGCCCTTGAAGACCTCATGTCACTCTTCGATGAAGTCCAGGAGGAGAACGACAACATAGAAGACGATAACTCTGTCGGTTAGACATCCCGACTTAAATATAAAGTTGAATAAAATGATCCCATTAAGTAAGAATAGGGTCAATAGCCAATTCTATGATTCAATGCGCAGTGAACTCAAAAAGGTGAATTGGAACATGCCACGACAAGACAACCTCACGAAGGAGGAAAGAAGACCACTGAATGAGCTACGTGATGCACAAGGAGTCATAATTAAAAAGAGTGACAAAGGAGGCAGTGTGGTCCTCCTAGATGAAGACTTCTATGTTACAGAAGTCAAAAAACAACTCAGCGATGACAAAACATACAAAAAACTGATGACATCACCATTCAATAAAGTGGTGGAGGACCTAAACACTATCTTGGAAATGGCGTGGGAGGTTGGCCTCTTGAGTAGAAAAGAATTGGATTATCTCTCTGTCCGGGAATATAATATACCTGTTCTATACATAATCCCGAAACTACATAAAAGTATGACCCATCCACCGGGGAGGCCCATTGTCTCTGCTATCAATGGACCACTGGACAGAATCGGTAAATATTTGGATGAACTTCTGAAACCTATGGTCCCAACGTTGGAGTCACATGTAAGGGATACTAAACAAGTGCTCAACAGACTACAAGATGTTGAGATAAATAATGAGTGGCTACTGGTGGGCATTGATGTTGAATCCCTGTATACATCAATCCCCCACCAGTGGGACCTAAAGGCCACATCTTTCTACTTGGAAAAAATCTTCCCTGAATTGGCTCATCAAAATGAATTCATCATCGATCTCCTAACCTTCGCCCTACACAATAACTACTTTCAGTTTAATCAGCAGTATTTTCAACAGATCTCAGGGACATCTATGGGGGCAGCTTGGGCACCTTCCTATGCCTGTCTTCATTTAGGTATGTGGGAGGAAATGGAGGTCTACCCCCTGGAAGACTTCAAGAGATATGTACATCTATGGATACGTTACATAGATGACATTTTGATGATCTGGAAGGGGACCATAACAGATTTGGAAAAATTTATGGCTAATCTTAATCAAAACTGCCATAATATCAAACTGACTTACAACTGTTATAACTCATGTTATTTACTGCATATAAGCAGATGGTATAGACCCAATATTGTGTGTACCATGATGGTTATATGTGTGGTCCCCCTGATTGGAAGCATGAAAATTGCTCTCTTTTCTCAATATACCCCACTTTCTGAATTCTATGCTTTTCAATTTAATGTTTTTTAGTCTATTTCTCCAACACCCATATTTTTCTTATTAGAACACTTGTTTTGTATACACTTCCCCTTTGTCATTAGCACAGCTGTTGTGCCACCTGTGTCTATTAAGGTTTTGCCTATGATTGGACAGAAGGATGTATTTATACACCTCCGTCCAGCAGGTGGCGCTAGTCCTGATGAAGCTGGCTTGACCAGCGAAACGCGTAGACGGTGTGCTGCCCGCTAGCCCGCACACCTCCACGAAGCTCTGAACACCCCCCCCCCTGTGAGCCACCAGCTCCTGCAGCTGCCGCCGGAGTTGAGCCGAACGGGAAGCTGCTGCCAGAACTGAAAGGGAATCTGCCTACTGTGGACTCAGAGGAATCGGGTAATTGAGGAATCTTATTAGACACCAGGGGATAACATCCAGGAGCACTTGAGGGTCCCACGAGCGGCCTACAGAAGCATTTGATCGGTAAGTGTTATCCACACTCCTTGCATCACCGCACCCTGCTGCAATTACTCTGCTTGGGTCCTCACGGCTCCTTGAAAACCAATTCCCCACAGTTGCCTGTGGGGGTCCCGCCTGCAGTGTCCTACCTGATCTCCCTTACATCCAGTCCCTGCACTTTGTTGGATCCCCACGCATCCGTAGACATGGCTGCTCCATCTGATTGTATCCGCTTGGCGCTTCCAGATATTCCCACACATGGAGATTCTCTCTGATTCCCTGCTCTGCCATACACTAGGACACCGCGGGCTGGTTACTACACTCTGACCAGTCTCTACATTCATATTGACACTCGTTTTCGGCTCCCACGACCACCGACTCTGTGACCCACTTGGAGCCTCGTTACTCCGGTCCACTTTGATCTGCCTGTAGCCAACCCTCCCCCCGGCGGGGGGGGGGGGGTTTGCCATCATCAGCCAGACCGACACCAGCCACTGACGGGGGGTCAGTCTGTAGCCTGCCTCACCGGCTTTGCCATCATCAGCTCTGACCCCGCTCAGCTCACTCCCCATGTCCAGACCTCGTACAGCAGTACCTTCAGCCCCATAGACTGTTCGACTTCTGTTTACTGGCTGACTGATTTGGTCGGCTACTGAGCTGTACTGGCCATCACTTATTTCTGCTGTAGTACAGTAGCTGCTGTATATACTGCATGAGTTTCTCCAGCATCAATTTGCATACAGTATTGTGTTCCTTTTATTGCCAGTATAGGCACAAGCTTTTTGTATTTATCATGATGTTTGGGGTGTAGACAGTGGAGTCATATGTGCGGGCTATTTATGGGCTTCCTTTCCCCCCAGGGGGGATCATTCACTACCCCCCCCCCCCCGGGGGCTTTTTAGTTCACTTATGACAATGTTGTTAACGGTGGTGGTTCTCTGATCAGTGTCTATATATATATATATATATATATATATATATATATATATACCTATACATGACTTGGTCTTGTTTCATATACTTTTATTCTCACATTTAAAATTCCAGTGGCTTATTATATGGTGGTCTTTTGGACAGCCTCCTGTGCTGCCCTTCGTTGGTTTAAAATCCAGACTATACCCCACAACTATAGACCCATTGCATTACTTAATTCAGATTACAAAATATTTACAAAAATTCTGGCAAATAGACTCACCCACATACTCCCCAAGCTTATACATAAAGATCAAGTAGGTTTTGTATCCTCTAGACATGCTGGTGACAATACCAGATGCACCATTGACCTCATAGACTTAATAGATAAAACCTCCCGTCCATCCCTAATTTTAAGTTTAGATGCTCAGAAAGCCTTTGAGAGGCTCAGTTGGCCCTATATGCCGGCTACTCTTTCCCGATATGGATTTACAGGCCCATCTATTGCAGCCCTACAAGCATTGTACTCCCACCCCACCTCACAAGTACAGCTATCCTCGTTCCTGTCACCATCCTTCTCTCTCAGTAACAGCACTAGGCAAGGGTGTCCCCTGTCCCTCCTACTTTTCATTTTATGCTTAGAGCCTCTAGCCGTAGCCATATGCCTTCACCCAGATATTTGGGAAATTTCATTGAGACAAAAAGAGTATAAATTATCACTATTCGCTGATGACATAATTTTATCATTGACAAAACCACATACATCTCTCCCTAACCTCTATTCTTTGTTAAACGAATTCGGACTACGTTCCGGCTATAAAGTAAACACCGACAAAACGGAAGCCCTCCCTATACATATACCTTCACTCTCATTAGTAACACTGCAAAATAATTTCCCTTACCACTGGTGCCCCTCTTCTCTCAAGTACTTAAGTATACACTTGACCGCATCCTATGCCACTCTCTACCAAGCAAACTACCCCCCTCTTATTACAGAAATTATTCGTCTTTTGCGTCAATAGGAGGACTATCCTCTGTCTCTTCTAGGTAGGATAAATGTTCTCAAAATGCCGATACTCCCAAAGGTGTTATATCTATTTGAGACCTTGCCTGTAAACGTTCCAATGAGCCAACTTAAACTTATTCAGTGGTCTTTTCTCAGATTTATCTGGTGCAATAAGGCCCATAGGATTGCAAGCTCTTTGGTCTTCAGCGCTTCTTGCTCTCGTGGTGGACTGGGTGCCCCAGATATAATCAAATATTTTTTCGCTACACACCTCAGAGCAACCATCTCCTGGACAGTAAGATATGCATTCAACAGATGGTCGGAAATTGAAAAGAGCGTAGTTCAACCAGTACACCCCTGCTCTGGTCTGACCTGCACTCATCAATTACTTAACTCAAAAGTTTGTGCCTGGGTCCAATGTTGTTCACCCTTTCTATCTGGAGGAAATGCTCCAGACGGTTCTCTCTCTCCTCTCAATGCCCACCTCTCTTCAATATTCTCTTCAACCCAGATATCCCAGATAGCTTGTCTTATAGCCGTATGTACCCATGGACACGGACTGGTATTTTTCAACTCTGTGACCTGGTACACATCGTAACTGGAAAATTAATTCCATTCCAGGAACTTCATGATAAATATGAAATCCCGCATGATCTCTTCTTCTCCTATCTCCAAATCAAACATTTCTTTAGCTCCAAATCACTGCCTTTGTCCCTGGAAAAACCTACGGCATTCCAATTACTATCGACCTAAGGCCCATACCAACCCAGTCCCATTTCTTCAATATATAAAATTCTCCATGAGTCTCCTACACTTATAGAGACCTCCCATGGCTATATGCTAAAATGGGCCAACATCATGCAAAAGCCCATAACCCTTCCACAATGGAAACAAATCTGGGACTCAATTTCTAAATCCTCCCGATGTGTGGAGCAGAGAGAGACAGCCTACAAAATACTCTTATTCTGGTACAGGACTCCAGAAGCCCTTCATAAATATAATCCCTCTGACTCCCAATTTTGTTGGACATGTTCTAAACATACTCGAACACACTACCATATTTTTTGGGAGTGCCCTGGGATTCAACCTTTTTGGATCTCGGTGCAATCCCTCTTATGAGATCTATTCAAAATGGATTTTCCTCTAAACCCAGTTAACTACTTGCTGGGTCTCCCAGTGCAAGGGATTTCTAAACATGTTAGAAAGTTGATGACTTTTATTTTATTAGCCGCCAAAAGAGTGATACCTAATGGCTGGCTAACTCCTAATAGTCCTTCGCAGTCCCAACAGCTACAAGCTATCGGTGAAATACGTAGAATGGAACACCTGACAGCGAATATTCACGATACCCTACCACCATTTTCAGAGCTCTGGGACTCGTGGGATAGCTCCAGATATAATCCAGAAGCAACTTCCCACACCTCTGAAGAATCTTTACCCTCCCAGTGAAGCCATCTACTATGTACTTTTTCCCATCTGTACTACTATGTTTCTTAATTGTATATCTGTGACTGATATTTGTACTACCTTGAAAACTAATAAATATACAATTACAAAAAAAAAAGAAAATGGCTTTAAGAAATGTACGTGATGAGGGAAGGTGCAAGCAAACTTTAGCACTATCAGGAATCAATGGAATTTTGCCGGAACAGCCTGGAATGTGGTCATATGCTTTTTTGAGGCTAATATAGGTATGTGCAAGCAAATATAGGTGCTTGTAGCATTTCCATCTTTAATGCATCAAGTCTCAAAAGGATTTGAAGCAGTTACACAATTGTACCTACATTACACTGTACCAAGACCTAATCATGCAGTCTAAAATTAGTATGATATACATACAGTATACATTCTTGTTGTATAATTCTGTGGTATTTTTTTTTACTGTTCAAGGCCTTAGCTGGTCACTTGTATATATACAAAAAAAAACCCCACAAACTTAAAAAGGGGTTACATCACACAGCACAGAAAGCAGAATTTCTTGCTTCTCTTGCTCCTATTTAAGAATATGAACTTGGCAATTTGCAAGGAAGAGCAGTGACTGACCAGACAGTAATTACTTTGATTCAGTTGGCCAACATGAACATGTATTGCAATATTCAGTATATGAACTAAGAACCCCTGTTTTTTAAGCAAAAAATAACTTTGAGTATGTAAGGGTTAACATGCGGTTACACCTCCTTCGTATTCCATGCATTGTATGAATGGAAACCATGTAAGATCTGAGCACAGCCAACTCCTCATTTCCGCCTTAAAGTGTAGGTCAGTGATTCAAAGGACAGGGATGCATGCAGCTGCCAAATTATTATTTATTGGAGCAAATAATAATGTTTTCTGTGCTGTAACCCCTTTGTATATAGTATATGTGGGGATCTGCTGTCCCCTGCTGCCTTTATTTGTATGAGCTGCTGCTTGTTAATTACCACAGAGTTTGTTGCCATATACGGGTATTTCCTGTCCCTTCTAGCTGGTCAAAAACCCCAGAGGAAAGAAATAGGGATAAAGAGAGGAGCTGAGTCCAGAAAAACGGTTGCTAATCCAGACCAGGAGCAGGGATTATTAGGTAAGTGTTGCTCATCGCTTCTGGGTGTATATATCTGTATATTTATAGATTGGTGACAGACGTATCAATCCCTCTTGTTGTTATTTTACATGTATTGTACTATACTAGATTGTTGGGTCTGTGACACAGGGTGTTTTTGAGTAGTGGTCACCTTGCTGTATGTTAGTACAATAACATAGAGTTTATACACAGCTCCTGTGCAATCGTTTATATGCAGCTCCTGTTATTCTTGTGAACCCTGTCCCTTCTTAAATGGGATTCTATAGCTAGTTTTCGCTCAGGGCTCAATAACCATCATAAGCTAGAGCGAATTTAAGCATCCAATGGTCATTAAGGTAGTTATAGGTCTAGTTGCATGACATATTTGTAGCTACTAGGGACTAAGCAGCAGAGTTGATAGGCATGGTGTGACCTTCACAGACATGGCATAGTGATCATCCTCAGGAGCCCCTGTAATTAGACTTCACAGCAAAATTAATTCAGAGATATCTTCATTATTAACTAAAAATACCCCAGTACATGTGCACAATTTCACCAGGACCCCTGTTGGGCCCTTTATTACCTGTATATACAATGTAAGTATGTACTATTACTAATCTTTTAATATATACAGCTCGTATTATTTCCATACTGTATATATTTATGGTTAATGCTATATGCTGGCTGCAGTAGCTCTTCTTCTTCCAGTTACTTTGATTAGATTACTGGTTAATTTCCCAGGGAGGGAATCTCCTCTGTTCACTGTGCCAACTTTATAATCAAACCCACTTCCATCTAGCAAATTCTGTTCTGATTCTGTTATTTAACAACAGGCTTACCACAGTATTCTGTTTGGGAGGGCCATTTGTCTCCCTTCCCCCAAAAGAGAGCTGCGTGTATTGCCTGGTGTTGGTGTTTTTGAGGACTCACCTAGTTATCTGCATAGATTTCATTACCTATTGGTGCTGACCACCCTCTATCTATATAGTACCCCCTTACACCTAGACAATGGTGAATGACCCCCCGGTAGCTTAGTGGGCTAGCATTTAAACCCTCAGGCTGGAATCATTGACTCACTGTCATGTATCTGATGGTGGAGTCTTACTTGGAGAGGTAGGCTTCTCTTACACCTCTGTCCCAAGCGTCCTAATAAAGTGACAGGAAACACAAGGGTACAGAGTGTCAGGAGCGCCTGACGATTTTTGCAATAGCTGGTGCTGAAGAGTCACCTGTGTGTCACCAGAAGCAGACCAGACTGTGGATACAGGACAGCAGAGATAACAGCATGCAGGGAATGCCTAGCAGAAACGTGCTTGTTCACAGGCAGACGAGCAGCAGGCAGTATGCAGCAAGTTGCAGTTTGGCAGGCACAAGCACTAGGCAGTGAACTTGTTAGCAGAGTCAGGCAGGCTGGGTCTTTAGCAGGTGAGCAGGTTAAGTGTAGTCATAAGACAGAAGGGTCAAGGCCAGTGTCGGTAGCATTAATGTAGATCAGCATAATGAACAGGCAAAAGCACAATCCAAAGACAGGCCAAGGGTCACAGAAGGCAGAGTACAGAGGCAGTACAGTGTAGTCAGGGACAGATCAGGTCAGCAACAGGATCCAGATCCAGTGCAGGAGCTCTCTTTAAATAACCCATTTGGTGCCAGCTTTAGTGACAGATATACTTTTCCTGATACACTATGTGGGGTGGAAGAAATTGGGCTCCTGTCACTTTAGAAAGTTTAGGACACAAGATACCTGGGAAGTGACTAGAAATGCAGACTCTTTACTCTGCATACTGTAAATACAGAGGACGAAACCTCTAAGCCAAAACCAGTACCCAATACTCTTCCTGAAGGTCACATCAGATATTTATATTCTTCCCCAGCATGCACCACTGGCAATAACCCTCTTAGTGGTTAGTCAGGGAGACATAAATATTCATAACTCAGAATTATGTCTTCTCACACTATTGGCATGATCTCCAACAGCAGGCAGAAGCAAACACCAAAACTGAGCTTAGGGGAAACCTTACAAAAGCAGAACTATAGCAATCCATTCTCACGCTGGCTACATTCCAACAGCATTATATTTAGGGTAGGGACACTACTGCTTATATACAGTATATGTTTCTTTTAAGTTTGCAATCCATGAGAAGAACACAAATAGTTGTAATCGACAGCTTGCAATACAAAAGCAAAAGAAATAATGAACAGGGGGCTGCTGGCATGTTCATTGCTTTGCAGTGCAATTAATTGCTACTAGATATTTTGTGTCTTTAATTAAAGAGAAAGGTATCTTTGTGTAATCAGTTTCAAGCTGCACCCTACCAACTGGAAAAAACATCTGCTTCATCTAAATCATTAATTCTGGATTCCAGGACAATGTCAACCTCTCAAAGCCTTATGCTTTAAAATGAATCAGTGATTTTATCACAGAGACTGAACATATTCTGCACTTCAGTAAATCCAAGAATATGAATAATACCATTAAGTAAATAGAAAATGTGCATATTGGTGCCAGAGAATCAAAAGCAAAAGCATCTGTTATTCATGATAAAGCCTAGAATATGGCTTTCAATTACAGGAATCAAATAAACCTACCTTCCATGCCAGCCTGGGACTGGAAGGAAATATTTACCGTCATAATTTCTACTGGATCAAAACAACCATTTATGTAAGAAAAAAAGATTCTACATTCAAATTCTCCAAATTCTGTTTGAATTGTTAAAATCTAGCCTCAGACCCACTTTGGACTGGAAATATAGGAGTGATTTAATGTGCTACTTACTTTTCTCCAGTGAAAGGAAAACGGAACCAGTTAAAGCCGAACTAAACCCATCAATTTTTTGTTTACAAATTACTAAACCCATCAATTCAACAGCTGCAGAAACAGTTACATTCCTGACATGATTAGTTTAGCTGAAGCTTAGCTTGGTTGCCCCTTCCACCTTCCTCCTTCATTCTTAGATTTCATAGTATTCTTTACCAGAAAGCAAAGCAAAGAATACTATCAATTTAGTCCATTAGCTTCAATGAAGGGTAGGATCTAACGGACCCCTGATGCCTCCATAAAGAGAACCTTTCATTAGAGTGTGCTATCACATAGGGTGATATTGTCCCCATATGTGATAGTAATAAAGTTAATTATAAAAATTGCCATGCACATAAGAACATAAACATGCGGTAAGTATACATACTTGCCAAAACTTCAGTTGAGCTAGATATCTTACATATTTACTTAAATGTCAGAATAAGTCCAATAATTATAGGATTTGATGAAAGCAATGCTTATGGGCAATTTTGGGTACCAACATTTTCCACAGTTTTCATTTTAGGACTTGACATGTTGGGTATTTACAGTATTTACTCATCACAGCCTTATCTTTTATATTTTACTAAAACAATTGGGTAGTATTGGGTAACATCCCCTATCTCCTCTGTGATTATTGAACCTGGAATGATTTTGATATACATATGCATTCTTGCTGTATGACTCTGTGGTACTGTAAAAGACCTTAGTACACCCCTAGCCATTCACTTGTATTTACAGTATATATACAACAAATGTTGTCTAGATTGTGATTCCAGCCAACAATACTCATAGTCTACTGGTCAGTTAGATACTTTCAGAAATCCAATAGTGCTCTGAGTTCCAGCTTCTGAGGGTATTGGTAATGCCATTGTTTTCCCAAGCTTAGAAAGCCTTCATAAATAGACATAAAGAAATCTTAGCCAACCTTTTTACAGGAACTATGAGGGAATATTAAAAGAACCAGGTGGCTGTCTGCCCTGTTTATCCAGCTTCATTATACAGTGCTGTTTGATCATCTTTTAAAGATAGGTCACACAAATCTGGTGAGTGATCCTGATGCAATAGGATTGCACTTATAAAGGTGTGAAGCACCAGCATTTTGTGAGAGTAAATGGACACCAATATAGTTTATAGACTTTATGATTCATATGAATGTTGTTAAGCACTAGCACTTTATACCACTAAAAGTGGATATACACATATTATGTCAATCTATTTGTTTTAATGGCCACTGAACAGTTTTATGGTTTTATCACTATGGTATATTTATGTGTATTATTTAAACTTGATTTGATATGTATTTGATTTATTTTATACAAACTATTTACTAAATTGCTGTCTTTTTGACTGAACCTTATATAATTGCAGGACTGTGCATGCTGCATTTTTATTCTACATACTAGCCTAACAAATTTCAGTAAATTGTAAGCAACCATTAACAACCTGATTTATAGGTGCACTGATCATCTAACCATGTACATTTCCTAACGAAATGTAACTTTCAAAAAAAAAAAACCTTTTTGTTTAGCTTTAAACAAATTGGGTAGATACTAAAATGTTTTAACCTTGTAGGCTTCTGCTACCTAGAAGGAAATCATTCCCTGAGTCCTTGTTACCTACCCCATCCACCTGACAACCTCTCCTGCAACAGACATCTTATCAGTCTTGAGTGATTGCTGTAATCTGTACTCTGGGCAGCCATTAAGCAAATTACCTGAATCATTGCAAGGATTAGTCTCATTAACACATGATTAGCATCAAATTAAAATAATGAGTGTTTAACTTCTGATGTCTTCCAGTTGTTTGAACAGCTTGATCAGCCACACCAGGCTAGCAGGGAGGTGACGGGTGTCAGGGAGTCACAAGAAAAAGTTAGGCTGGACATCATTATTCAAATGCAGGCTGAATACAGAGAGAAGGCCTTAGGGATTTAGCAATTGATGTTTACATTAGCAGAGTTTCCTTCAAGGCCTCTAAATAAATCTTCAGATATAACAAGCTGTTGAATGCTTGTAAACTGTTTCAACTGTCTTTTCTTTTTTTTTTTCTGCTTTCCTAACATTTACTCATTTGGAAGCCCTGTGATATATAGAACGTTTATAGAAAGAAAGTTAAAATGAATATTGATATTATTACAATGCATTATTATTATTATTATTATTATAACATAGGGTAATGTTACTGATTGCAGAATACTTTTCCTTCCACAAGACAGTAGTAGCGCTGTGCTTTGTTCAGCTAGTGATTGACTTTATGCAGCAGCTCTCTTGGAGATGTAGTCTAAAGAAGGATCTGAGCCACAACTGTTACAGGGAAGTAACTAGAATACCCGCAAATAACTGGAAGCACAAGGGGGTCACATAAAAGGAAAAGCCTGGGATAGAGCAAGCAGTTGGAGCACCAACCGAATAAGAAGTGCTGAGCTTGCTAAGCTGTTCATGTGCTCAATTTACTGGCTGCTGCTGCTTACGAGAGCCAGGAGGCTGGATTGGATTGGGTCTGCTCTTTGATCAGCTGTTCTGAAACTCACCTGAGACACCCATTTTTCCCCCTACTGCCCAGAATAAGAAGCCCTCCTACCTGCTTCTACCTACAGTCAATTACAGGAAAGAGGACCTTTGCCACTCATTCAATCAACCACCATCAGATTGTTGCAAAGGAAGGAACTGGTGAGAGGGTCACAGACCCACTGTTGAGTTGCATTTATTCTCAAACAACTGACAGACCCAGACCTCATAACTGTTTCTATAGAAATTACTTGTGATGTTCTAGACAAAACCAATGTATCACAGTTGTTCTGATAACCAGAGTGATGGAGTTGTGTTTGCTATTACATTTATCTGCTGAAACTGTGCCCACCATTACATCCAACTATTGCACCTGCGCACATTCTCGCACCTGGCAGCTGACATTGGACCTACTCCTTTTAAGAATTCATTCACATCAAAGAGTCCCCTCTTTCATTGAGTTCAAGCTTCCAGATATATTGCTGCAATACTTAGTTCATTGACATATCCTCATTATCCTGGGTGCCAACATTCTTAAATGCCCCCAACATAGCCAACAGAAAACCCACCACAAAGACTTTTTCCCACCATCTTATCCTGAGGGCAGTTTGTGTTTAACTTTGAATTTCATCTTGCAATCCTAAACCCTGATTTTAGAGAGCTCTAAAATGGCATAGTTTTGTCTATGTTTGTTTTACTCTGTGTTGGCCACTTGGGGCATGTCTTCTCATACAGAGAGCTATTGTTTATGCCCTTGGGGGTCACAGTATAAGCTGGAACCTGAACCCTTTTTAATAAATGACTTGACAAGTCAGTTATGTCTTTATCACTGTGTTAATGCTGATTGAGTTCAAGTGCCAATACTTTCTGTTATATTTTTATGACCTTAACCCATCAATACAATCACTTTATCTTTTCTAAAGTTGTGATTTTAGTTCTTGTGTGCCTGCTGAGGTTTACAGAAAGGTATACTGGTGGTGTCGGGGGGGGGGGGGTAAGGCTTTGCACAGGGCTAGTCCAAGAGCAGAGGACCCAAATACCAGCGGCTCCTGTGGATGATTGTTATTATACAGGATGTATATAGCACCAGCACTTTGCAAAATGGAGGGAGAAAGTACAGTTACAATACATCTCAATGCAAGAGGGATCAGGGGGCCCTGCTTGTTAGATATTTACTAATAATCTTCCTATATTTTTTTGCAGGAAAGTTAGTACACATTTCCTTTGCACATTTCTAGATGAAACAATAAATCCTAATAAACACATTATGAAAAAGCTTTTTTTGTGTAAAGAAGGCACAAGCCAAATATTGCTGAATCAGTGTCATAGCTATCTATCGGACTACATAGCTTTGGGCCCTCATACCTTTGCTACCTCTGTTTAGGAGCTGCAAATGTACACCTAGGGTCCTGCACACACTTTAAAATAGAGAACCTTTATTATAGGCTGAATTCACAAAGCTGACACACCATAATAAGTATCATTGCTTTTTTTAAAAAAAAAAAACAACAATTATTTTTGCCTAAGACCAAAAGATGTTAAAATTACAGTCACATGACTAAATTGTAGATAATTCCCATGCTAAAGCTTTGTAAATTGAGCTTACTGCCTACTAAATACTCCCTGCTGGCAGGCTCTGAAAAAGGTTATTGAACCAAATTGCTTAAATTACACAAAAGCTCATTGTTTACTTTACTGCTCACCATTCATCATTAAAATATATGCAGGGTTTGCTGATGTGTTGAAGCAGACTATGTTCATACTCAGGCCAACACAAACAGGACAACATTTGTTCAAATTGTACAGCTGTCTCTCCAGCAGAAGCAGCGTCTATTGAGCTGCATTTGTCAAAGGGATATGCAGAACAACCAGCATTCGATCAGCACTCGCAGCCAATGGCTGAGAGCTCTGATCAGTGTATTCTGTAGGGGGGGAAGGGGCATTCGCCCCATCAGAACACAGGGCACAGCAAGGGAGATTTCTGCACTAACATTGCATATGTTAGTACAGTGATCTGTCAGTTTGTTTTTTGTTCAGCTCACTGGGTTGAACGAAAAAACTATACATGTGTACCCATCCTAAGTTAACACTTGGAGCAAGACCTTTATGGTACAGTTTAAAGTGGAATTCCAGTCGAATTAAACCTAAGCCTACTTCTACTCCCATCCCCCATTCTAAGACTATTTTATTTACCCTGTAAAGGAAAGGTGTCTATATACTTACCTATTCACATGATTGGGTCCCAGCTCTGGCTTCAGTATAGAGGAGAGGCAGCAACAAAAGATGCCAAGCCTGGGTGATTATGTCACCCATAGGCTTACTATGGGGCATCCATTTTTAACTGTCCATCCTCTACTTTGAAGCTGGTGCTGAGACTAAATCATGCGACCAGACCTGAGAAACTTCCGAATATGTAAGTATATGCATTTTTTTCTTTTACACAGTAGATAGAATAGGCTTAGAATGGGAGTGGAAGTAGATTTAGGCTTAGTTAGAATTTTTTTAACTTTTAGGCCTCATGCACACAGGACTGTTTTGGACTGTTTTACAGCAGCTATTTTTGGCTTCAGATGTTTTTTTCTACAGCCAATAAACTCCCCATCATGTTATCCTATGTATCCATGCACACATAAGCTGTTATCAACTGTTTTGGGAAGGGGCATTTTTGAATTGTAAAAAAACCCAAAACTATTGGGTCCTGAGAGGTTATTTTCAGCTTTAAAACAGCTCTAACTCTGAAAAAAGCTGGAAACAGCTTAAAAACACCCAAAAAAGCAGAAAAACGCAGCTATTCGGCGCTTATTACCATTTTTGAGCCATAAGCTTTTATGGGAGAACAGTTTTATTAAAAAAAGGCTAAAAAACTGCTACTACAAAAACGCTGAAAAACTCACTCTACAGCTACTGCTTCCCACCACTAATATTACTGGCTTTTTATAACGTCCAGTGTTCATGAGACCTAAGTCTGGATGTAAAAATGGTTAATTTCCACGCTTAGGATTGGAGTGGTGTGTGATATAAGACTGCTACCCTCCCTGAACCCTCCACTAGGTGGAGAAAGGGTAGTGTATCAAAAGTGTAGGGATAGCTGCCATTGTCTTTTAAAACTAAAAACCAAACTGGAAAACTTGTGATCTCATATACAGTAGTTACAGATTTGATGAAATACAAGATAACCTTTGATTAAATATAGTGTTAAGTGCCACATAAGTAGATAAGTCCTTAGCGTTGCATTCCTCAGTAAGCATTATTAAACAGTGTAAAAACCTTACAATAATAGTTGGGTTTAGTAATAAAAGTTCATATAAATAGTAAAGTAATGTGTCCAGGGATGAAGGATTGGATATAATAAACATTTAAAGTGTGCTTTGCATTGTTTCCAATGCATTATATACCCTACGCCTCCAGTGGTGAAACTGCATCATTACCACTGAACTCTCATGTTCCTAGGCAGACAATAGAACTGTGGCTGGGTATTGTGTGCAATCCAAATATTACCAAGTAAAAGTACAAATGTAATTTTAAATATTTCTATAAAATTTCCTCAGCGTTGCATTCCTCAGTAAACAATATTAAACAGTGTAAAAACCTTACAATAATAATTGTGTATAGTAATAAAAGTAATAAAAGTAAAGTGTCGTTATTGTGCAAAAATGAGTCCAAAGTTCTGTTTTTTCAAAAAGTGATTTAGGGCAGTATTCAAATTTGATATTGTGCAGAGAGGTTGTGGATCGTTCTTCAAATGTGACTTTGTGCTGTATTTTGGTATTGTGCAAAAAACTGTGGGTCCACACGTGCTCCCCCAATGTGTCCTCACTCACCAGAGAGCGGTACCCCTGCAAGGGTGAACCGCATGTGTACATCTTTATAGATGTACTGGTCCTAGGTTGGATCGTTCCTCAATCACCGTTTATGCCTCCAGGCAGAAGATGCATATGGAAGGACGGAAGGAGATGCTCATAGCGTAATCCAATTTTCAATTAGTTTTATTCAAAGTAACTCCACAGATAAAAACAGACTTTCCAACCAGTCAAAGAAACAGCGCACTGTCACTTCCGACATTGAGACACACTGGTTGTGCAGCGCACGCCCCTCCAAGCTCAAAAGGGAGTGTGGACTGTCTTTTTATATATACGCCTTTGACATTGCGCTGTTTCTTTGACTGGTTGGAAAGTCTATTTTTATCTGTGGATTTACTTTGAATAAAACAAATTGAAAATTGGATTACGCTATGAGTATCTCCTTCCATCCTTCCACATGCATCTTCTTCCTGGAGGCATAAACGGTGATTGAGGAATGATCCAACCCGGGACCAGGACATCTATAAATGTGTACACATGCGGTTCACCCCTGCAGGGGTGCCGCTCTCTGCTGAGTGAGGACACAATGGGGGAGCACATGTGGACCCACAGTTTTTTTGCACAGTACCAAATGTGAAAATGACACAAAGTCACTTTTGAAGAACAATCCACAACCTCTCTGCACAATATCAAATGTTAATACTGCAATAAGTCTGGATGCAGCAAGTAATTTCACCACTTGCTCACTGGGCACTTAACTGCAAACTGCGTATATTTACTTCTGCAAAGCGGCACGATCCCGTAAATCGCTGCCGCACTCTCCAGCAGTATGGCCACGGGTCAGGCGGACTCGATGTCCACCGGGAGCCGTGATTGCCTGGCATAGAAAAACGGGGAACCGCCGATGTAAACACGGCGGTTCCCTGCTCTGTCAGGCGGCATGTACAAGATCTACTGATCCCTATCAAAGGGACCAGTTAGATCTCTTATGCCCCTTATTCCATATAACTGTAGAAAGAATGTCTCCCATTTCATTTCTACCTGTTTGGTGCATTGTTTTCCTACACTTCTATTTACTTCTATTCACACACTTCATTGTGGTGGGTAGTTTGGACACTCTCCCAGGCCACTGGTATTATTTATTTTTTATACTAATGTGTATTTATCACACATACAGTACAATATACATATACTCTTCTTCGTTTGATATATATTTCAGATTCCAAGAGGGTAGACTTATCCTTTAGTCTTACTTCCCTCCGGGGCATTGATTATTCATCCACTTTGGACCATCACACTGGATTGTCCCCCAGGCCTGGATGGGATCATCCCTGCCTCAGCCCCGACTCAGACACTGTTTTGGCGCCCCCCCCCCCCTCTTCTGCAGGCTGGGCTATACATATTTTTATACACATTTGTGAGCTGACATGTAAGTATCAAACCTTTCTTGCACCCCCCTGCAACCTATAAAGAGTTTGATTAACTTACCATTTCTCCATTTTTCACAGCTTAAACTTTGAGCATTGCACTCCTGATGAGTGGCTGTAATGCTTAGAGTTATCCAATGCCTTTATAATCTGATTGTAACCATATACATGTCTATTTGCTCACATATGCTTTATTATGCATGTATACAAACTTTTATCTCAGATATTATGTACTGTGTCAGTTCTTCATGGCCCTTGCTGGCCTGATTACTGTATTTCATTACCATGCTCATTGTGACTCATTGTGTAATATTTTATTTAATGTGTAATAAAATGTATACTTTTGATACTCCCTGTAATTATTCTTTTCAAAGTGGCATACCTCATTCAAAGTCCCATGACCAATTTGTTCTGCTTTCCATATAATTGTTTGATTTTGGAAAAATATAAGTCAAGGAAAATTCTATCTTTCTAAAGACACTGGAGTAAATTACATTTTTTTTTCATCAGTAGAATCAGCAGAACAAACAGCATCATTGATGAAGAAGAATGGTCAACAATTAAAGGAAAACTATATCTGGTTAGAAATTATGATTTGCATTTCATTGTTTATACCACACTACTATAACCAATAGGGGAAAAGATTTAATTTTCTATGCTGTATCAAGATAAATTAGTCACATTGTTTTCTTCAGTAATTGCAATCAATAGTGCTCATTATTTTAGCAACACAATGTTCCACCCTGCTTGAACATAAATGCATTTATCAATAATTAGCTTTTATCAACCTGCACGATAATTTATTCTAGATATGTACTTATATTTTTTGCTGTTTCAATTGATATTGCTAAAAATGAAGTAGAAAGAAGTAAAATTCTTAATTGCATACTTAATGTGTGTGCTTACATGTAAGAACACAAAATAAAGCAGAATTACCAGCAAACAAAACACAATTTTGTAGGGAAGGCAATAACACGCCAACTAGATATGAAATATAGAGTTATAGCCAGGAATTTAACCTGTGAAAGTCGCAAAAACTCTACAGCATAATATATATCAATAGTTAGATCGATAGATTACTGTGTAAAATAGGAATGCTTTCATAAATGGAAGAGTTAATAGTTTATTCATATTCATTAGCGAAATGGAAAGTAAATGAACAGAAGAGAAATCCAAATCAAATCAATAATTGGTGTGACCACCTTTTGCCTTCAAAACAACATCAATTTTTCTAGGTACATTTACACACAGTTTTTGAAGGAACTCAGCAGGTAGGTTGTTCCAAACACATTGGAGATCCCACAGATCTTCTGTTGATGTAGGCTGCATTAAATCCTTCTGTCTCTTCATGTAATCCCAGGCAGACTCCATGCTGTTGAGATCAGGGCTCCGTGGGGGCCAAACCATCATTTTCAAGACTCCTTGTTCTTCTTTACGCTGACTATAGTTCTTAATGATATTGGCTATATGTTAGAGGTCATTGTACTGCTGCAGAATAAATTTAGGGCCAATGACATTCCTCCCTTTGGCATGATGGATAAGGATCTGTCTATATTTCTAGGCATTGAGGACTCCATTCATCTTGACCAAATCTCCAACTCCATTTGCAGAAATGCAGCCACAAACTTACAAGGAACCTGCACCATCCTTCACTACTGCCTGCTGATACTGATTATTGTACTACTCTCCAGCCCTTCATGAACAAACTGTCTTTTGCTACAGACAAATATTTCAAATGTTGACTCATTAGTCCAGATTAGCTGCTGACATTTTTCTTTCACCAAAGCTTCTATGTTTTTCTTAATGGCTAAGGTGCAAAATTGAGTATAAATTTGTTTTGGGGGAAAATGGGAGGGCCTAAAACGTCTTGCCAATAAATATCAGTTCAGCCAAAAGTCACTTAAAGATGGTTGCTGCTCCTCCACATCCAAGTCTTGATACACTCTAATGTGCATATTGTAAACAGAGGGCACCACCATCTCAGTACAGCCATTTATTAACATTATAAACATTTGTAAGGGCAATTATAATACCTTGTATGCATTATAATTGCCTGCGCTAATAAGCGCACTTTTCAGCTCTTTTGCATAATGCATTTGAGTGCACTCGTGTTAAAGCAAGTAAGACAGACACAAATAGCTGTTCTTCACATGGCAAGCTCGCAGGGTTGTCCTGGGTGGCCGAGCTTTCAGGCTTTATTTATAGGAATCAAACAGGGGTAACAAAGAAACTTGGTGGCTTCACAATCAGCCAATCAGCCTCCAAGGCACAGTCACATGACATGAGCTCAATACAAAACCACCAACCAATGACACACTTGTTTATATTCAAACGATACAATAGAAGAGGCGTGCATGCATGGGGGTTGGCCGGCCTGTATGAGCAACAGCTGTCTCCAGATAACAATATAAGCCATGTGAACACATGGCTTCCATTGAAACCAATGCGCTGTCTCACAGAGGCCCTCCAAGCAAAATGCCATGCATGCAAACCTCGAACTGCCATTACAACGAATCGCTATCAAATACAGCTCTATGAACTACACTCCATGGCGATTATACTACTGTTCCATTAAAGGGTAAATTATGCACAAAGGAATATAGCTGTAGATTTCTGTCACATTGATCAGATGCGACAGAAAGCTTACAGATCATTATCCTTACATAAAAGGCAATACTGATTCCATAATGCAAGTAAACCGCCACCAAGCAGATCAATCTGTACATAATACAGGGGCCCCCCGATTGACGGTAATACACCCGCGCCACAGAACGTGCATTGCACCTCAAAGATCCGGACCGGCATTTGCTCCAGCTTTAACTGCTCAGGGCGCCTGCTGGCCGGGATGATCGGGCGGGTAGCGTGTGGTTATCAAATAATGGAAGGTTTCCATTGTAAATGGCCTTTCCTCAATATTGGTTAAAGCCATATTCGCTGTACACAGAGAATATCATTAAACCGACACTGGGAGACACTGTGACAATACATAATAAATATATCCTAAATTTCTACAACACATTAAAACAACAATTATGCATTCACTGCATTAGATAAAAGCTAGGCATATTATTCTAGTAAGCCTTGCTGAGTTTGTCCAGTAACCACAGTTTGCAGAGATTGGCTGGCAGAGCTACTAGATCATGCAGAGCTGCACCAGAAAGCTGGTGGTGGTGAGTGGCAGGGACAGAACCACACTGAAGCGCAAGCTGGATGTGGCTCAAAAACTTCCAGATGGGACTCGGCAGGCTCAGGTGAACTCGGCTGGGCTCGGTAGATGCCGTCAGAAAGTGAGCATAGTTATGTGTTTCAGAGCTGTACCAGGGGACGTGTACAGCCCCAAAACACGTAACCATGTCCACTTCCTTTCTGTCATGTTTTTGGTGCCTCAGTTGTTGGAATACTTTCATTTAGAGGCCATCCCTTGAACTTGTACCCAGAGGACATGTTTTGACAACTGATGATTATTTTGATAGCATAGAAGAGGCTATTCTACTTGCTCATTGGATGCAATTAGAGTTGAGCGAACCCGAACTGTAAAGTTCGGGTTCATATCGGACTTTAGGGTGTCCATGTCCCAAACCCGGACATTTGAGAAAAAGTCCTGGTTCGGGTATTTTTTCGCGCCTGATGAATAACTGCAGGGCAGCCAATCAACAAGCGTTTCACTCGTTTGCCCTTAGAAGGCATCACAGCCATGCCTACTAATGGCATCGCTGTGATTGGCCAGTGCATCATGTGACCCAGCCTCTATATAAGCTGGAGTCACGTAGTGCTGCAAGTCACATCATCTCATACTAGTGTAGGGAGAGAATGCTGCTGCTGCTGTGAGGGACAGATTAGTTTTAGAAAATCATCTCATACTAGTGTAGGGAGAGGATGCTGCTGCTGTGAAGTACAGATTAGCTTTAGAAAATCTGTTAAAAACAGTGATTTATTGGTGGGTGGGTGCTAGAGGAGATTTTTGTTTGCTAGAGTACATTTTGTTTGCTAAGCAAAGTGCCTCATATAAAACCTAAGCAATTTTTCTGTTTGTTAGGTGGGCGTTTGCAGCCATTTTTGCAAGTGCAGTGCACTTGCAACTGCTTGTGTGTCAGGGACACTACTTTAATCATGTTCTGTTAGTTCAGTTGGCAACATTTTAGCATATTTAAATACTGCTTTTACATTGCAGTTAGACAAATTACAAAAAAAATTTTTTTTTGTGTGCAAAATATTACATTTACGGCCAGTGGGGCATTTCTTGCACAAAAATTAAAAAGTGTGTCTACATTGCTGGTTTAAAAAAAAAAAATTCTAAATACTACATTTGTGGCCAGCGGTGCATTTCTTGCACAAAAATAAAAAGTGGGTCTACATTGCTGGTTTAAAAAAAATAATTTCCATACACTACATTTGCGGCCAGCGGTGCATTTCTTGCACAAAAATAAGAAGTGCGTCTACATTGCTGGTTTAAAAAAAAAATTCCATACGCTACATTTGCGGCCAGTGGTGCATTTCTTGCACAAAAATAAGAAGTGCGTCTACATTGCTGGTTTAAAAAAAATAAAAAATTCTAAATACTACATTTGTGGCCAGCGGTGCATTTCTTGCACAAAAATAAAAAGTGCGTCTATATTGCTGGTTTAAAAAAAAGAATAAATAGTGACATAGTACATTTGCACCTTGCTGTGCATTTCTTGCACAAAATTAAAAAGTGTGTCGACATTGCTGGTTTAAAAAAAAAGGAATAATAAATAGTGCTACATAGTACATTTGCACCTTGCTGTGCATTTCTTGCACAAAATTAAAAAGTGTGTCGACATTGCTGGTTTAAAAGAAAAGAATAATGAATAGTGCTACATAGTACATTTGCACCTTGCTGTGCATTTCTTGTACAAAATTAAAACGTGCGTCGACATTGCTGGTTTAAAAAAAAAATAAAAATAGTGCTACATAGTACATTTGCCCTTTGCTGTGCATTTCTTGCACAAAATTAAAAAGTGCATTCACATTGCCAGTTTAAAAAATAATATAAATTTATGCTAAATATTATATTTGTGCCCAGAATGAGGAGAGCATCAAATAAGGGACGTGGTCGTGGTGCTGCTGGTGTTGGTTGTGTTGTTGAAGCTCCTGTTGCAAGGAGAAGACATGGTCGATCTGTGCCAGCTACACGCACAAGTGAAACACCTTCCTCAGGTGCGAGTAGCCGACAGAACCTTCAACGTTATATGGTAAGCCCGAATGCCGCTCAACGAATGGTGATAGTAGATTGGGTGGCTGACGATGCCTCCAGTTCCTTCACATTGTCTCCCACCCGGTCCCTTGCTGAAAGCTCAGAGTTGACACCTGAACCCCATGGCCATTTGCCTTTCACATCAGCCCCTTGTAAATCAGCCAAGCAGTCTGAGCCCCAAGTCATGCAGCAGCCTCTTATGCTTTTTGATGACTCTGCTGGTGTGCTTTCCGTGGGCCATCCACATAGCCCTGCCCCAGAAGTGGAAGACATTGAGTGAACCGATGCCCAACCACTTCTGTTCCAGGATGAGGACATGGAAACACCACCGCAGCATGTCTCTGATGATGACGCAACACAGGTGCCCACTGCTACGGCCTTGTATAGTGTGCAGACTGACAAGGAGGGCAGTGGTGAAGAGTCGGTGGAAGATGATGTGGAGGATGATGAGGTCCTAGACCCCACATGGAATGAAGGTCATGCGAGTGACGTGTGCAGTTTGGAGGAAGAGGTGGTGGTCGCACAGAGGCACCAGCACAGCAAAAGAGGAAGCAGGTTGCAAAAGCGGAGCGACCATCCCCTAGACAGTACGCCTGCTACTACCCACTGCACCCAGGGACCTAGCACATCAAAGGCAGCTCAAAGGAGTTCCCGGGCATGGCAGTTCTTCAGACAATGTGCTGACGACAAGACACGAGTGGTTTGCACGCTGTGCAATCAGAGCCTGAAGTGAGGCATAAATGTTCTAAACCTGAGCACAACCTGCATGACCAGGCATCTACATGCAAAGCTCGAGCTGCAATGGAATAAGCACCTCAAAATCCAAGAAAGGTCTCGGGCTCCTCCTGCTTCCTCTTCTGCTGCTGCCTCGGCATCTTCCTCCACCTCTACAGTGCCAGTGTCACCTGCCACCCAGCAAACAGACGATATGACAGCAACGCCACCATGTGCGCCACCGTCCCCAACATGGTCCCATGGAAGCTTACAGCTGTCCATCTCCCAAACACTGCAGAGAAAGAGGAAGTACCCCCCTACCCACTCGCGATCCCTGGCCCTGAATGCCAGCATTTCAAAATTCCTGGCCTTTGAAATGCTGTCATTCCGTCTGGTGGACACGGACAGTTTTAAAAACCTGATGGGGGTGGCTGTCCCACAGTACGTGGTACCCAGCCGCCACTACTTTTACAGGCGAGCCATCCCTTCCCTGCACAAACAAGTCGGGGACAAGATCAAGTGTGCACTGTGCAACGCCATCTGTGGCAAGGCCCACATAACCACTGATACGTGGACCAGTAAGCATGGGCAGGGATGCTATATCTCGCTAACTGCACACTGGGCAAATGTAGTGGTGGGTGGGCCTGAGGCGGATAGCAGTTTGGCGCATGTCCTTCCACCACCGAGGATTGCAGGGCATTTCTCTTTGCCTCCTCCTCCTACCCCGCTTCCTCCTCCTCTACCACCTCCTCATCCGGTCAGCATAACACCTTCACCACCAACTTCAGCACATCCAGGGGGAAACGACAGCAGGCTGTTTTAAAACTGATATGTTTGGGGGATAAACCCCACACTACGCAAGAGCTTTGGACGGGCATTGAACAACAGACTGATGAGTGGTTGTTGCCACTGAGCCTCAAGCCAGGCTTGGTGGTGTGCGATAATGGGTGAAATCTCGTAGCAGCTCTGGGCCTAGCCGGTGTGACGCACATCCCTTGCCTGGCGCATGTGCTGAATTTGGTGGTGCAGAAATTTCTAAAAAACTACCTGGATATGTCAGAGCTGGTGCAAAAAGTGCGGGCCATGTGTGCGTGCTTTCGGAGTTCTCACCCTGCTGCTGCTCGCCTGTCTGTGCTGCAGTGGAACTTCGGCCTTCCCACTCACCGCCTCATATGCGACGTGCCCACAAGGTGGAACTTCACATTGCACATGCTGGAGAGACTGTGTGAGCAGCAGCAGGCAATAGTATAGTTTCAGCTGCAGCACGCACGGATCAGTCGTTCTGCAGAACAGCACCACTTCACCATAAATGAGTGGGCCTCCATGCGAGACCTGTGTAGCATATTGCAGTGTTTCAAGTACTCCACCAACATGGCCAGTGCCGATGACGCTGTTCTCAGCCTTACTATACCACTTCTATGTCTCCTTGAAAAAACACTTTTGGCGATGATGGAAGAGGATGTGGCACAGCAGAAAGAGTAGGAGGAAGAGGGGTCATTTCCACAGTTATCAGGCCAGTCATTCACAAGTGGCTCGGAGGGTGGGTTCCTGCACCAGCATAGGCCAGGTAAAAAAATTTTAAGCCAGGGCACAGTTCTGGAGGATGAGGAGGACAAGGATGATGAGGAGGAGGAGCAGGAGGAACCGTGTTTACAGCAGGGTGGCACCCAACGCAGCTCGTGGGCATCCCTGGAGCGTGGCTGGGGGGATACAGAGGACACAGATGATACAACTCCGACAGAGGACAGCTTGTCTTTGCCTCTGGGTGACCTGGCACACATGAGCGACTACATGCTGCAGTGCATGCACAATGACAGCCGAGTTGCCCGCATTGTAACTTGTGCTGATTACTGGGTGGCTACCCTGCTGGATCCCCGTTACAAGGACAACGTGCCGTCCTTAATTTCCTCACTGGAGCGTGATCGGAAGATGCACGACTACAAGCGCATGCTGGTAGACTTGCTGCTGAGGGAATTTGTCAGCAGCACGCCACAACGAACAGCACCACCAGCTCATAGGCAACTTCTTAGCAGGAGGCAGCATTTCAGCAACATGGTGGAACAGTATGTGTGCATACGCCTACTCGTACTGACTGATGGGTCTGCCCCATTCAACTTCTGGGTCTCCAAATTGGGCACATGGCCTGAGCTTGCCCTTTATGCCTTGGAGGTGCTGGCCTGCCCTGCAGCCAGTGTATTGTCTGAATGTGTGTTTAGCACGGCAGGGGGTGTTATCACAGACAAGCACAGTCGCCTGTCCACAGCCAACGTGCACAAGCTAACGTTTATTAAAGTGAACCAGGCATGGATCCCACAAGACTTGTCTGTACCTTGTGCAAAATAGATATTTCTACCGGCCTCACACAGCCATTGGTATACGTAATTGAACTTATTCTTTTTTCTTTTTTTATAGAACATAAGTCTTTATTGGAATTTGTAACAGGAGAAACATGAAAAATAAACCATGGTACATTTTATATGGAAAAAGTGAACCCGTGCTAGAACATCTCTGGGTTTGTCTGCAGAAAGTGATATTTTTTTTTTAACATGTCTCAATATTTTGGGGGCTACCCCAATTAGAAAAAACAAACAAACAAAAAACAGTGTTGGCTTCCTCCTCCTCCTCCACCGTCACTTCCACCTACACCGCCACGGTCACCGCCTCCTCAACCTTCTACTCCATATCCACCTCCTCCTCCATTTTTTATTTTTTTTATGTGATTTTAAGTTATTTCCCTATCCACATTTGTTTGCAGGGCACTTGTCCTACTCTTACCCCCATTTTGCTTCCTTTTGCAGCCCTCTAGCCCTTTCCAGGACTTTTTTAGAGCCATTTTTGTGCCCAAAAGTTCGGGTCACCATTGACTTCAATGGGGTTCGGGGTTCAGGGTCAAGTTCGGGGCTGAACTCGAACTTTTTCGCGAAGTTCGGCCCAACCCGCCGAACCCGAACATCCAGGTGTCCGCTCAACTCTAATCATGATGATTTTGATTACTGTTTTGTTTGTTAGATTTAAACTTATTATATCAAAAGGTAGCTTGTAGTTATTTGGCACAACTGCCCTCCATTTTTTGCTATTGACTTAATGAAATTTTTGACTACTCTTTCATGGAAAATTTCTTCAGTTGCACCATGTTTGTGAGTTTCCTTGACCTTCCCCATTTAGGTCTCTTTCTGACAGGCTTTGAATTCTAAAGCAGCCTTAAGGCCCCTTTCACACTGCTCAGATCCGTCTGTCAGTTTTTCTAATGAATCCGAGCGGGCCACCCACAGACCTCTATGGGCAGGAGGATGTCAGCGGAGATGTGTCCGCTGACACCCGCCTGCCATCCGATCCGACATGATCCGCTCAAAATAGAGGAATGGGTGATAAGTTCACCCATCCGTCTAGCGGATCGGATTGGATGGGATCAGATGAAAACAGACAGGCAGATCCGTTTCCATTCGATCTCCCCATAGAGGAGAGTGGGGAGCTGACAGGTCCGTCCCTGCACAGCGTGCAGAGATGGAGCCGTCATCCGCTGGCTCAGCGGAGATCATCAGAGAGATCTCCCGCTGAGCTGGCAGACCCAGCTGAGTGAATCCGTTCAGTGTGAAAGGGGCCTAAAGCATATTAATGCAACTATAGCAATAATGAGCATTTTGGATGTGTTGTACAGACATTCATGTTGTGTCAGGCATCACTCCTCAAACAACCCGTGAGATGTGTTTTTTTTTTTTTTTGTACAAGGCTAAAATGGGAAATCACTTTTGATGCTTTGCAACCACACCTTAAACGCAAATGCCATAGGCACATTTACAGTGCGCTTATGGCACACTTGTGGTGCTCTTCAATAGAAGTGAATGGAGGCAGTTGCAAAGCATCAACACCTGCCAAACTCTGAAGGCAGCATTATTTTTGCCTTACTACAACATGAACCAATGCTAATGCTGAAGTGTGAACACCTCCATTCGCTCCCTATTTTAACAATTTTGAGTGGCATTCGGGAAGTGTTAAAAACATGACCCAAGTGCCTATTTTTACACACTTGCATCCAACATTTCAAAGGGATTTAAAACATGGCCAGTTCATATCCCTCAATGTGTGTGCTATACATCAAGTGCATGTGCAGGAGGTGGTGGAGTGAATAAACCAAGTCTTCAATGTCCCCTGCTCTGTCTCAGGGCCGGTGCAAGGATTTTTGTCTACTTAGGCGAAGGTGCATTTTGGTGCCCCCCCACCCATCAACTATTCTCCTGCCACTCTGCTCCCCTCCACAATGCAAACTGTTGTCGTCTCACCGTCCTCTTATCAACTACCCACCCCCCCGTGGTTTTACGTGGAAGCGGATTCATCTGTTTTTAGGAACGTGGCCGGGACTCTGTCTCGTCCCCTGTAACTTCTGAACCAAATAAGTGAGGTGGTGGAGGACGTGTACGTGAACTACATATCGTGTGTGTAACTCCCTATACTTGACCGGTACAAAATTTAGGGAAACTTTACAACCTACGTTCACACATTTTTATCCGTGAACCCAGTACAAAAATTGTGAAGGGCTTACGGTGAGTTTTAACAATTTTATCCCTCGCTTACCTCCACAAGTGTGAAGTCGTAATCGTAACCA
>BLSH010485095.1:551721-562109 GCA_018402905.1 Glandirana rugosa | reverse complement strand
ACAGACCTTAGGGCATTTCCACCATGTATGCTTCTTGTCTCCTATGTCCATACATCCCCTAAAGCATGTAGAGGGGTAAGAAAGGAGGCATTTCACAATTCTGGTCGGAATAAAATACCACTGAGTCAGAACTTTAAAAGAGTTTTCTAAAGCTATAACATTGCTGAAGTAACAGAATAATGCCTCCCAGATTTTTTTCCATGTCTCTGTGGCTTGTGTGGCACCAAATTCCCTTTCCCAGTTGGAGCAGTAAGATGGGACACGTGAGTTAGAATTGTTTAGTATGGAAAAGTATAATAAGAATACCGTATATACTCAAGTATAAGCCGACCCGAATATAAGCCGAGGCACCTAATTTTACCACAAAATACTGGGAAAAGTTATTGACCCGAGTATAAGCCTAGGGTGGCAAATGCAGCAACCAGAACACAGGAATTGTAGCCAGAACACAGGGACAGGGAGCCAGAACACAGGAATTGTAGCCAGAACACAGGAATTGTAGCCAGAACACAGGGACAGGGAGTCAGAACACAGGAATTGTAGCCAGAACACAGGGACAGGGAGCCAGAACACAGAAATTGTAGCCAGAACACAGGAATTGTAGCCAGAACTCAGGGATTGTAGCCAGGACACAGAGACTGTAGCCAGAACACAGGTATTGTAGCCAGGACACAGGGATTTTATACAGGACACAGACTGTAGCCAGAACACAGGTATTGTAGCCGGGACACAGGGATTTTATACAGGACACAGAGACTGTAGCCAGAACACAGGTATTGTAGCCAGGACACAGGGATTTTATACAGGACACAGACTGTAGCCAGAACACAGGTATTCTAGCCTTGACACAGGGATTTTATCCAGGACACAGACTGTAGCCAGAACACAGGTATTGTAGCCAGGACACAGGGATTTTAGCCAGGACACAGACTGTAGCCAGAACACATAAGGGATGAGTAAGGTAGATTCACATTAAACAGAGCTGTGCTGCTTCTAAGAGCCGTTCTGTGCTTTGTAAGTGTGACTAAACACATTGGAATGCAAAGAATGCAGAGAGAGAGCTGCAGCTCTTCACGGAGGTCAGGAGGTGGGAGGGGCTGAACAGCTAACATCAGCTTGTCCCGCCCACCTCCCCCACCTCCCGACATCAAGCTGAGAATCTGACACCTCTCTCTGCATTCTCTGCATTCCAATGTGTTTAATCACACTTACAAAGCACAGAACGGCTCTTAGAAGCAGCACGACTCTGTTTAATGTGAATCTACTCATCACCCACAGACACTGACTCGAGTATAAGCCGAGGGGGGTCTTTTTTAGCACAAAAAATGTGCTGAAAAACTCGGCTTATACTCCAGTATATACGGTATAAGGCCATGGATTGTGGGTAACATCCAGCATCTAGTTTCAAATGCCGTCGCAGTCATAGACCAGTCGTGTTTTTTTGTCAGGGATTCCAGCAAATTACGGATTTGGAGATAATAACATTTCTCAGAATCTGGGATGTCATATGTATCTTTGAGGTACTGAAAGGTGACTATGCTTCGTAAAAGAGAGTGAACCCTTGCTATGCCACCATTGATAACCGGGGGAAATAAAGGTCAGTTAATTATCTCTAGAAGAGGGAGGTGTGGTGATATCATTTGGGTCGAACATTTTATAGAGTTCCACACCGCTAGGGTGTGGGACAGGACAGGGTTTAAAGGTTTAGGGTGCAGTTGCAAAGGGAGCCAAGGTAAAGAGGAGAGCAGGACAGGGTCCGTGTCTACGACATCAATAAAGGTCCAAAGGGGTGCAGCCTTTCCTGCAAACAATTGGACAAGAGGAGCTATCTGGCTGCCTTGTAGTAATAGGTGATGCTCATCATCCCCAACCCTCCCTGGGTTTTAGACTTATAGAGTAAATGTCTGTTTAGCCTCGGTTTGAATGAGCCTCAAATACATTTAAAGAGAAGGCTTTGCAGGGGACTCAGGGCATGCAGAGGGACTAGAACAGGCGAAACTCTGAACGGATATAGCAGCTTAGGCATAAGGGTCATCAATGTGTGTTTTGTTCCAGGACTCCAACAGTCAAGCTGATCATAGTTTTCAAACAAAGAAAATCAGCTGCTCTCCATCATAACAGACTGTTTCACTTTCTTCTCTGCCCCCTAACATATCACATCCTATCCTCCCTACTAAAACTATTGTAATTTATTAACCCAAGATAAAAGATAAAACCCTTGCTTGAAACTGCATATTCTTAAAAATACAGTATATTAATAAATTAACACACCAATCTCAAACCATTTAAAAGAGAGGAATACTCTGTACCAACTTTGTATGTTTCTCTTGCTTCTTTTTCTGCTTTTATTTTTTTCAGAGGGGGTCTTAAAAACCAAATTTAATTTGACAACTACTTGTATATAACTTTTACAAAGACAAACCCACAATTACCAAAAAGGTTAGAAAATGGACATTTATCCATAATAGTGGGGAACATCCATTCAAACTTAGGCCCCTTTCACACGGGCGTTCCGTATGTCCATTTTTCATCCATCCATTGACGGATGAAAAATGAACATACATGTATCTCTATGGCATAGCGGACATTAGTGGATGATCATCTGCTGACAACCGTTTACATGCGTCTCCGCTAAGTTTCGTTTTTGAAGACGGAAGAAAACCCTATTTTTCTTTTCGTCAAAGACAACGGAACAAAAGAAAAATGGATGTTAGCAGATGATCCGTGTACATCCGATCTGCTGATATTAATTTTTCACCTAAATATATATTTTTTCGGAATATATTAAATAAAGTTAAATAAAGTAACCTATGACCCAGGTAGTGGTCTATTAAGGAAGTCACATTCAGCCCAATGCCTAGGGGGAGAGAGAGAGAGAGAAGACATGGGAAAAGATATATCTCATGAACGCCGTATCAACCTGGTGCATGCTAGGCCTGCAATATGGGACAAAACATGCAGGGATTACAGTGATCATATAACAAGAGATAGAGTCCGGGAGGAGATATTTGTTGAGTTCACACCAAATTGGGCATCGCTCAGTGGGAAACAGCGTCGGATCCGTGGTAAGCAGTTTCGGGATGGCGGTGGAGGTGGCATGGTGAGACTTGTAGTACACCCATATGTCACTGTTAGCATCCTGACCTATGTGGGAGGTCCCTAACCTTTTCCCTGGCCTTAGGCTTCAAAGGAAAACCCTAACCCTAACTGGGCATCACTCAGGGAGAAACAGCGTCAGATACATGGTAAGCAGTTTGGGGGATGGGGTTGGGGGTGGCATGGTGAGACTTGTAGTACACCCATATGTCACTATAAGCATCCTTATTCTTGTAGGCCACCTATATGTCACTATTAACATGCTGACACATGTAGTCCACATATGGGTTTCAAATATTTTACCTTGAGTTCTCTCTGTTGATTATGTCTGCTGTTCCCTGCTTATGCATGCAAAAGAATCATGACACGGTAGAGGTCCCAGAGGGATTGCTATAGACAGGAACTTAAAGAGTAGGCTGATGCCAACCAATGTGGCGCAGGAGCAGCTTAAAAAAGAAAAAAACTTTTTTGACATGTTAGACGTCTTACGAAATGTCATGGACTTAAGACCGTAAGTAAATACCTTTGTTCTCCCCAACAACAAATTAGTTGGCCAAGGAATCCAAATCATAGACATCTTTTGAACAGTGATGACATACATGGATCTATGTATATACCTGGCGGTGCTGTGAGGGGAAATCTTAGCGTTCTAAAACGATCTGATACTGGACTAGGTAGAATTTACTAGTGCTGTGAGGGATAGATTACCGATCTAATATCATCTCATCCTCCATTACAGACAGGTTCCTGGCGGTGCTGTGAGGGGAAAGCTTAGCATTCTAAAACCATCTGATACTGGATTAGGTACAGTTTACTAGTGCTGTGAGGGGCAGATTATTGTTCTAAAATCATCTCCTAGTTCTATAGGGAGAGGTTCCTGCTGATGCTGTGAGGGACAGAATATTGTTCTAAAATCATCTCCTACTGCTATAGGGAGAGGTTCCTGCTGGTGCTGTAAGGGACAGATTATTGTTCTAAAATCATCTCCTAGTTCTATAGGGAGAGGTTCCTGCTGGTGCTGTGAGGGACAGATTATTGTTCTAAAATCATCTCCTAGTTCTATAGGGAGAGGTTCCTGATGGTGCTGTGAGGGACAGATTATTGTTCTAAAATCATCTCCTACTGCTATAGGGAGAGGTTCCTGCTGGTGCTGTGAGGGACAGATTATTTTTCTAAAATCATCTCCTAGTTCTAGAATTAAAAAACTTTGTCAAATGTGGGGAGAGAGTCTCCGCGAAGGCCTTATAGTATGACACAGCCAATCCATCCGGACCTGGGGCTGAGCCTTTTTTTAAACCCTTGATGACCCCCAAAACCTCCTCCTCTGTGATAGTGTCTTCCAATATTTGTTTGTGCTCTGGTGTCAAGGATGGGATGGGAAAGTCCTCTAGGTATTTTGAGATGTTTTCTTTCTGATTCTGAGCGGGGTGACTGTATAAATCCGTGTAGAATTTATGAAATGTATCTAGAATTTTCGTCGGGTTGGCCGTTAGGCCTTGTCCTGGCATTCGAATTTTGGGTAGTGCATGTTGGCGAGATCGGGGGGGAAAGTTTTGCAGCCAGCATTGAGCCTAGCTTATCTTGCTGGGTGTAGAATTTTTGACCTCCCCATCTGATGGCTTTTTCTGCTTTGGCCGTTAGGGCCATATTGAGTTCTACCCTAGCTTCGTCTAGCTGTATAGAGAGGGTTTTGGAAGGTTTGGCCTTAGGCATTGCCTGCAGGGACAAATATGATTTTTCAAGTCTATCTATATCCGCGATTCTTTCCTTCTTTATCTGTGATGACATTTGGATCAGTTTGCCTCGGATAACAACTTTATGCGCAGCCCACAGGGATTCTGCTGAGATTCCCTCTGTGTTATTAAGGAGGAAATATTCTTTTAAAGCGTTATTAATCTCAGCAGCTTTAATGGGGTCCGAAAGCAGCGATTCATTTAGTTTCCAGTGGGTCTGTCTAATGAATTGAGGGTCAGATCGAATTTGAAGGAGCACTATGGAATGGTCCGAAAGTGCTGTATCTACAATTCGGGAATTGGTCACTAAGGGGGTCGTGTTGGACTGGACTAGCAGGTGGTCAATTCGTGAATACGAGCCATGAGGGGCGGAGTAGTGTGTGAAGTCCCTCTTGTTCGGGTTGAGTTCCCTCCAGCTATCTATTAAATTGTAAGTGTGCAGCATTTTGGCCAGTTTAAGACTCGCTTTGGAGGGATGCGTTAGTTGTCCCCAAGGGGTCTGGATTTGTCAAGTCCCTGGTCAAAGGCTGTATTGGAGTCTCCGCCCAAGATAACTCTACCTTCTAGATAGGGTTGGATCGCGTTAAACAGATCTGTGAAGAATTTTAATTGCGCTGAGTTTGGGGCATAGTAGGAAACCAATGTGTATAGGTTACCTTCTATAGTTCCTTTGATCAGGATATACCTCCCCTCTGGGTCTATGATTTCCTCGTGAAGGGAAAAGTCACAGGTTCTAGATATTAAGATCGCTACCCCTTTCGTTTTTGTTTCCGCTTTAGACATAAAGAAAAAGGGGTAGTGCCCATGAAGGAATTTAGGGCTGTACCGTAATGGAAAGTGAGTCTCCTGGATCATGACTATATCTAATTTAAGGGATTTGTAATGATTGAAGATTGTTCTCCTTTTTATGGGAGAGTTAAGGCCCTGTGTGTTGTGGGTAGCTATTTTGAGTAATTTCTGGGTAACATTAGCCATGAGGTCTGAGAGCAGCCATGCTCATGTAAACAACATCACTCACCCTGATCCACGTTGCTCCTATTGGAGAGTGGGGGAATCCGAGGTCACCTGGGGGCCGGGGACAATCTTCGACAAACCTGGGTACTGGTGCAGCATAAGTAGATGTTAGGTGTTTACCTGAGATATAAGATAAGAGAGAGTGGAAAAGAAAGATGAAAATAAAAAGATTCACAGTAATAATCTTAAAGAAAACTGGTGAACAAGGAAACTGAGGGATTGCAGGTCCCCCAAGTTCCATGATCCCTACCCTCTTTAGAGGGAACCACTCCAAAAAGGAGAGTGGTTTGTGGAAGATCGCCCTACCCTTACCGGGCAGGAAACTTATCCCAGGGGATTCCGAGGAAGACCCGGGGGTAAGTGGAGGCGCATGGGGACCCCTCCGGCCAGGGCTCCCTCCAGCACAGCTAAATTAACGACCTTAATAATAACAAACGTAAGTAATTCAAACTACAACAACGCCCAGCGATCTGGGACAGGGGGGTTATTCCCAAGGCCCATATCGGTTGGTGGAGATACATAACTATTTGTTCTGTAGGAGTTGGGCCGTATGGGTTCAACTCAGTACAGAATGCTCAACTTGAATAACTCTAGACAGTCTCTAGAAGACTGGGGTCAGAACCAACTCAAGACTTAAATGGAAAGTCATGGGCCAGGTTAAAGGACTTGGAAAACTTAGTTGTAATATCGTCAAAAGAGTCAGAAACAGAACTTTTCCCCGTAAGAAAAAAAGGGGGGGTGGGTGCCAGCTGAAAAGAGAGTAGGCCCAAGCAGCCTATGTTGGAGTCTATGGAGGTCTATTGTCCTTGGACTTCTTGCTTTTCGACTTGTTCCAGAGTGGGGAAACTGGGCTTGCAGGGAGTGGTCTTTTCGAGTGGGCACCAGCGGGATCTGCAGTCTCCATTGGAGCTTCTTGAGAAATCAGTTTCAAGTTTAGAAGAAGTTTTTTCCCTTCCACGAGATATGAGAATGAGAGAGTTTTCCCCTTGTGGATGAATTTGACCCCAAAAGGGAAAGTCCACCAATATTTTAGGTCTTTCTGTGGGAGGACATGGAGGAGCGGTTTGAGGGTTCTCCTTTTTTGGATAGTCAAAGGTGACAGATCCGCAAAGATCTGGATATGGTGACCCAGACAGGAAATATTGGGGTTGTTCCCAGATGCTCTCATTATTTCTTCCTTGATGAGATAGTAATGCGGTTTCACTATTATATCCCTTGGGGATCCATCTTTCCTGGGGGGGCCCAGGGCTCTATGTGCCCTGTCTAGCTCCAGTCTATGAGAAGGTACGTTAGGGATTAAAGATTTAATCAGGTCCTGAACTGCAGGGATGACCTCTGTGATCGTTTCCGGTAGGCCCCTGATCTTAAAGTTATATCGTCTCGATCTGTTTTCGAGATCGTCTATTCTCGCTAGTGCGGAGTCTAGCTGGTCTTGCAGCACTTGAATATGAGCAGAGTTTTGGTTTGTTCTGGAAACGGTAATATCTAATTTTTGTTCGATAGATTCCATTCTCGTACCTAAGTTATGGAAGTCTGCTTTCATGTCTCCCGTAATTTTCGCAGCTGTATTAGCCAGACCCCTTTCCAGTAGGTTTGAAAATTTCAGAAACAAGTCTATAGTGTCGAGAAGGTGATCTTGTGTTGGGGGGTTTCCAATATTTGCCTCTGACTGAACATTGGAGTGGTGACCCACCGGAGAGTCTGCAAAGTCATCCATCGCTCTACGTAAGAGGGATTCTGTGGAAGTTGGAGAGATGGAATGAGGATGGTGTGTAGAGAGATTGGGCCCCGGAGTGAGCGTGAGGGTAGCTGGGTGGAGAATTGGCCTGTGATCCAGTGTTGACTCCTGTGTCAAAGCTTGAGGCTGAGCCTTAGCTGAGGCCATATCTTCAGCGTCGGATTGGTCAGTCTCTTTGAATAGATGGGCAAGAGATCTTCTAGCGTTGGAACCCTGCATTCAAGGTGGTATAGAAAGTTAATGAGGGGGTATTGAACAGTCGCTTAAAGCCCAAAGGACATTTAGAATGTGCTCAGTTGAGGTCATTTACTCACTCTCCTAAAATCTGCAGAGCTGCTGATCTAATAGGGGTGTTTGGCGGCCATCTTGGTGCACCCGGCCAGAGTTAATAGAGCTGGAGATCCTGGGGGGCCCGATATTGTCAGATTGGCGGCAGAGAGGGTATTGTCCCTTTAGTTTGGCTCCATTCTGTGTGTCCAGGGAGTGCAAAGAGCTGTCCCCTCTCTAAAGCCGGCGTTAGGCCTCAATCGCGGCCATTTTGGTATACCCAGCGGTTGCTGTATTGCCTAGAGATGGGCTGGGAGGCAGCATAAGATTATATGTAATGAGTCTCTCAGCTTAGTGAGGCTCACGGTGCTTGTCCTGTCCCGCTCGGTGGGCTTAGAGCGGGGGATGCCTCGGTTCCCAGGTCCGTGTATAGGTTAGGCCGCGGCCGCGGCCATATTGGTACACCCGGGCGGAGGAGATAGCGGAGTGAGCGGACTCTGAAAAGCCCCGCTATGCGAGTCTTCGGGTACCTGTGGCTTCCTGAAGTCCCGGGGGTCTAGGCTCGCCCCTTTCTGCCATTTGTGTGGCGCTGCTGACAGTGCCTGGGGCGCCGATGGCCGGTGAGGGTGCGGAGCTCCTGGCTTAGGCTGCCATTAGGAAGCTCCTGCACATGCGCCTCATCTCCTAGTTCTATAGGGAGAGGTTCTTGCTGGTGCTGTGAGGGACAGATTATTGTTCTAAAATCATCACATACTGCTATAGGGAGAGGTTCCTGCTGGTGCTGTAAGGGACAGATTATTGTTCTAAAATCATCTCCTACTGCTATAGGGAGAGGTTCTTGCTGGTGCTGTAAGGGACAGAATATTGTTCTAAAATCATCTCCTAGTTCTATAGGGAGAGGTTCCTGTTTGTGCTGTGAGGGACAGATTATTGTTCTAAAATCATCTCCTAGTTCTATAGGGAGAGGTTCCTGCTGGTGCTGTGAGGGACAGATTATTGTTCTAAAATCATCTCCTACTCCTATAGGGAAAGGTTCCTGCTGGTGCTGTAAGGGACAGATTACTGTTCTAAAATCATCTCCTAGTTCTATAGGGAGAGGTTCCTGCTGGTGCTGTGAGGGACAGATTATTGTTCTAAAATCATCTCCTACTGCTATACTGAGAGGTTCCTGCTGGTGCTGTAAGGGACAGATTATTGTTCTAAAATCATCTCCTAGTTCTATGGGGAGAGGTTCCTGCTGGTGCTTTGAGGGACATATTATTGTTCTAAAATCATCTCCTACTGCTATAGGGAGAGGTTCCAGCTAGTGCTGTAAGGGACAGATTATTGTTCTAAATTCATCTCCTTGTTCTATAAGGAGAGGTTCCTGCTGGTGCTGTAAGGGACAGATTATTGTTCTAAAATCATCTCCTACTTCTATAGGGAGAGGTTCCTGCTGGTGCTGTAAGGGACAAATTATTGTTCTAAAATCATCACATACTGCTAGAGGGAGAGGTTCCTGCTGGTGCTGTGAGGGACAGATTATTCTTCTAAAATCATCACATACTGCTAGAGGGAGAAGTTCCTGCTGCACCTGTGAGGGACAGATTATTGTTCTAAAATCATATCATACTGGTGTGGTGAGAGGTTCCTGCTGTTGGTGTGAGCAGTGCATTTCTTGCACAAAAATTTGCGGCCAGAATGAGGAGAGCGTCAAATAAGGGACGTGGTCGTGGTGTTGCTGGTGCTGCTGGTGTTGGTGGTGTTGGTGAAGTTCCTGTTGCAAGGAGAGGACGTGGTCGATTTGTGCCAGCTACACACACAAGTGAAACACCTTCTTCAGGTGCGAGTAGCCGACAGAACCTTGAACGTTATATGGTAGGCCCGACGAATGGCTCAACGAATGGTGAGGCCAGAACAAGTACAGGCGATAGTAGATTGGGTGGCTGACAATGCCTCCAGTTCCTTCACATTGTCTCCCACCTGGTCCCTTGATGATAGCTCAGAGTTGGCACCTGAACCCCATGGCCATCTGTGTTTCACCTCAGCCCCTTGTAAATCAGCCAAGCAGTCTGAGCCCCAAGTCACGCAACAGTCTCTTATGCTTTTTGATGACTCTCCTGGTGTGCTTTCCGTGAGCCATCCACATAGCCCTGCCCTAGAAGTGGAAGACATTGAGTGCACCGATGCCCAACCACTTCTGTTGCAGGATGAGGACATGGAAACACCAGCGCAGCACATTTCTGATGGTGGGTTAGATGATAGCGGACATGAACAAGACCGGAGTGGTAAGCAACTCGCCATAAGCCCGGATGGTATATTGCAAGTTCCAAGACAGCCGATGAGCGTGGACTTCTTCCACAAAGTGAACACGCACATCGACCGTGTTTAGCTGGTGCAGGAGAGGAACGTTGTCCTTGAAGTGGTTGTGGTCGTCGTGGTCGTTGTGGTGCTGGTGCAGGGAATAAACTGCGAGAGGAGTAAGACCGGCGTTTAAAAACACGTTCTTTACGTGGCGAGTGTGGTTGTCGTCCTTGGAGAGGGATGTAGTCATACTATAC
>BLSH010485095.1:456295-469570 GCA_018402905.1 Glandirana rugosa | reverse complement strand
TATTTAGTAGAAGCACCCTTTTGATCTAATACAGCCATGAGTCTTTTTGGGAAAGATGCAACAAGTTTTTCACACCTGGATTTGGGGATCCCCTGCCATTCCTCCTTGCAGATCCTCTCCAGTCCTGTCAGGTTGGATGGTGAACGTTGGTGGACAGCCATTTTTAGGTCTCTCCAGAGATGCTCAATTGGGTTTAAGTCAGGGCTCTGGCTGGGCCATTCAAGAACAGTCACAGAGTTGTTGTGAAGCCACTCCTTCGTTATTTGTGCTTAGGGCAATTGTCTTGTTGGAAGGTAAACCTTCGGCCCAGTCTGAGGTCCTGAGCACTCTGGAGAAGGTTTTCGTCCAGGATATCCCTGTACTTGGCCGCATTCATCTTTCCCTTGATTGCAACCAGTAGTCCTGTCCCTGCAGCTGAAAAACACCCCCACAGCATGATGCTGCCACCACCATGCTTCACTGTTGGGACTGTATTGGACAGGGGATGAGCAGTGCCTGGTTTTCTCCACACATACTGCTTAGAATTAAGGCCAAAAAGTTCTATCTTGGTCTCATCAAACCAGAAAGTTTTATTTCTCACCATCTTGGAGTCCTTCAGGTGTTTTTTAGTAAACTCCATGCGGGCTTTCATGTGTCTTGCACTGAGGAGAGGCTTCCGTTGGGCCACTCTGCCATAAAGCCCTGACTGATGGAGGGCTACAGTGATGGTTGACTTTCTACAACTTTCTCCCATCTCCCGACTGCATCTCTGGAGCTCAGCCACAGTGATCTTTGGGTTCTTCTTTACCTCTCTCACCAAGGCTCTTCTACCCCGATAGCTCAGTTTGGCCAGACGGCCAGCTCTAGGAAGGGTTCTGGTCGTCCCAAACATCTTCCATTTAAGGATTATGGAGGTCCCTGTGCTCTTAGGAACCTTAAGTGCAGCAGAATTTTTTGTAACCTTGGCCAGATCTGTGCCTTGCCACAATTCTGTCTCTTCAGACAGTTCCTTTGACCTCATGATTCTCATTTGCTCTGACATGCACTGTGAGCTGTAAGGTCTTATATAGACAGGTGTGTGGCTTTCCTAATCAAGTCCAATCAGAAATGAAGGTGTAGAACCATCTCAAGGATGATCAGAAGAAATGGACAGCACCTGAGTTAAATATATGAGTGTCACAGCAAAGGGCCTGAATACTTAGGACCATGTGATATTATAGTTTTTCTTTTTTAATAAATCTGCAAAAATGTCAACAATTCTGTGTTTTTCTGTCAATATGTGGTGCTGTGTGTACATTAATGAGGAAAATAAATGAACTTAAATGGTTTTAGTAAATGGCTGCAGTATAACAAAGAGTGAAAAATTTAAGGGGGTCTGAATACTTTCCGTACCCATTGTATATATATATATATATATATATATATATTTTTTTTTTTTTCAGTTTTGCCACAAGGAAAGCATTTTACATGGACTTTCTAGGTGCCCCAAAGAGTAACAAAGAAACATATAGTTATAACATTTGAAAGGGAGGATAACTCCCATCTAATACTTTATTAATGCAAAAGTTAAAAATTAAACAAAGTTCAGATAAAAAGTGTTCAGTACACATACATCAAGAGAGTTTTTAAATGTGCAGTAGAGACTACGATGTACTAGATTAGAATTGAACATTACAACACTAAAAAAATGTGAATAGGAGAGCAAAAGCTCTTAACACACTACAATGTCTATTGAGCTGATGACTGTGTTTCCTCAACATGTTTCGCAGGATAATATTCCTGCTTCTTCAAGAGGACAAGTAGTCTCTACTTTAAATAAGAAAAATGTGTATATATACACATGTCAGAAATATACTCATATACATTTTAATACACATAGTAAATACACAAAACAAGTATGATACATACAGGCAAGCAATTGTAGCTCAAGACTGCTCCCAAATAAAGTACTCTGTATGATGGCTGGGCCAAGCACATAGGGAAAGACCTTCTGAGTCATCTGGGATGGCTAGACACAGGTGTTCCCCACATGTGGATGAAGGGGCACATGAGATCCCCACAAAACACAAAGCATAAAGTCAAACCTATAAAAATGACCAAAAAGGTTTCAAAAGTAAATATACTAAAAGAAAAAAAAGGGAATATATGCATATACATATATACCATGGTATCTTTATTACACATGCCTAGTAATGGCTTGCCAAATGTATAATTCAAAAAAGAGAGAGGACAGATGAGCAAACAAAACCTAGCCCAAGAAGATGACTTAGTCCAAAACCGACATGCGATTTTCTCAGATACTCAGAAAGAGTACCATAAAGGTACATTCCTCCTTTATGATGTCACCAAATATAAGTATACGTTTGGGCAGACAAGAAAGGGACTAGAAATAGTCCAGTCGTATCTATAAATTAATAAAAAATATAATTAAAACCAGTCTATTCCCAGGTAACCCCCCCCCCCACGCAAATTGCAAAGTCAGTGACAGGAATTATGAATGCCTTACCATCAAATTAGACAAAGTAAGCATGGCCTCCTCTGTCAAAAACCACTGCTGAGCAGTGTGGATCCACCATAAATGCCCCTCTTGGAGTGCATGCATGCCAGCCGCATTTCCAGGATGTGACGTCGCTGTTGAACAGGTGCCTCACTAATGCCCAGGCGCAGATGGCCAAAATTGCCACTACGCAGGTGTATTGGCCGCCAAAATGGCTGCCACGTCTGCGTGTTAAAAGGCCACCAAAATGGCCGTGGGCCATGCGCAATACAGAAAACACGTGGGCCACCACAGCAGCCACAGCACATGTGCCACACAGTTGATGTGCACAAAAGGAGAGGGCAGGATAACACACTGCCCCGCATCCAATAGGAACAAAAGGTTTTTCGAGCAATGACCACACCAAGGGAGAGAGACAACCCAGTCAAAAAGCCGACACAGGCCAAGCCACCCCCACGCAAGGGGAAGTACACCCTAGGGGGAAGGGGCAACCAACAACACAAAGATACAGGCCCAAACGACAACAACCACCCAAAACAAATTAGCCATACGGCTACCACAACCACCAGGAACAAATGGACCACAAAAGAATAAAGGACTAACTTGTCCCACTTGATTGCTCTGGTGTCCTTCCTCACCCAATCCAAGCCAATAAATTGCATATAAGACAGTTGAAGTTATGTTTGGTACCTATATGATAGCTGATGAGCATCAACATTTTAGCATCAGAAGTATAATATACATGTTTGTTAATGCAGTAAAGTTTTGCCTCCATAATATGCTTCACAACAGCAGATCATCAAATATACTACCCCCATGGCATCACAAGTGATGTGAAATCTTGGGGTGAAATGAACATTGTTCAGGAGTCCAAAGCATCATATTCATTAATCCATGAGCATTCTGCACATTTCCCACATTTAAATGTGCCTTTGCATTCACCAACTGCAAATTGACTTATTCTATCATAGTGGCAGTGTACTATGTGCCTAGCTGCATAGACTTTGGGAGATAAGATTGTTTTGCCCGCAGAGGGCTTACAAAATAAAGTTGTTGCTAGCAATCTATTCTCCTGGATGTAGATTTCCATGTCCAGAAAGGAGGTTTGCTGAGGATCAAATTGCATGGTAAATTTAGGATTGTACTGATTGTCAGCTAACAGTTTCATATATTCATAGATTTATGTGTCAATTGTACCACTCCAAATTATCAGTATGTTGTCAATATATTGAAACTACCCCAAGATGGATATCATGTATGGGACGAATTGGTCACATGTGAAAACTTCTCTCCCCCCCCCCCTCCACCCACCCAATAGAGGTTGGCATATGAGGGTGTGGAGCATGTCCCCATTGTCATCCCTTGTATCTGGAGGTAGTGGGAATTTAGGAAAGTGAAAAAGTTATCAGTCAAAATAAATCTAAGAAGATCTATAATGAATCAGTTGAATGGTCAGGTGGCTTGATTTTGTTCACATAGGAAAGACTCCATCCCGATGCCCATGCCCAGCCCTGCTGGAGTATAAAGTATAAAGCTTCCACATCAATAGCCATGGGCAGGGCATCAAGAGGGACAGGATACTATAGGACATGTTGTTGGAGAATTGAGACTTTTGTGGGCTTTTGGAAGTAATTTGAAAGTAGGTGTCTTGGGAAATTATCAGATAATCAAATAGTGTCTTGGTCAATAAATTCTTGCGGAAAGCCCCTGTTTAAAATCCCTCTATATTCATCTATGAAGCTTTGGATCATAATAGGGCAGATAGGCCTGTACCAGTTACGATTTTTCAAAATTTTAGCTAGAAACAGTCCAGCAGTATTTATAAAATAATCAAAAAATATAATTCAAACCAGTCTATTCCCAGGTACGCCCCCCCCCCCCCCCCACAAATTGCAAAGTCAGTGACAGGAATAATATGAATGCCTTACTATCCAATTAGACAAAGTATCGCCTCCTCTGCCAAAAACAGCAGCTAAGCAATGTGGACGGTGACCCATTATAAATGCCCCCCTTGGAGCATGTGCATGTCGGGCGTCTCTGCCAACCGGGTGCCTCACTAGGGCGCAGGCGACCAAAACATGTTTCTGTGTGTTACTCTTTGGGGCACCTAGAAGTCCATGTGAAATACTGTTTCTTTGTGGCATTCTTGGATTATTTTTAGATGGGGTGCCTATGGACCCAACATTATATATTTATTGACTTTTCAGATGGCAAACATCTTTTTATTTTTGGGTGGCATTTTGTTTTGTTAGTATCTAGTATTTGATCTGCTCCAAAAATGTTTTTTTTCCTCAATATGGACGTTTGTGGTGCAGCTTGGAGTGGCCGTATGTCTAATATACATTCCACACATAGTGGATTATCTAAAGAGGAGGAAGATATTAAATTGTATTTTTCCAAAATGAGGAGAATATTGAAAAAGAAATCAAAGTTGTATTGGCATGTCTATTATTTTGATAAGTACATCAATGAAAAATGTAATCTCTTGGGTTTAAGCGTACAAATACTTCATAAGATTTTTTTTTCATTTCTTAATTTTCCAAAAAAAAAAATGACAAAAGGGGGGCTCATGTGCGCAGCTCGACGAGATGGACATGCTGCTCTAGAGCTCTGCTCAGCTACGAGAAACCCGCATCCAGACTCCAGATCTCACACGGCGCAGCTCTCACAACCTCCACTGAACCCTGCGGCATTGGTCGCAACTGGAACGAAGCCGAAGATACGGTCCACATCAATACGAGAGGCCCTGGCTCGGGCCTCCGCCACAGCAGGTACACCTAAGGCACCTAAACTACGGCCTCTGCGCCACCCAGATGAAGGAGAATCAGACACTGACTCCCTAGCCTCCCTACTGCTTACACAACACGGGGAACTTCACCCAGATATACTGCAGCAATTTGAGATAATGCTGCATCAAGCCCTAAAGCACATCTGAGACCAGATCACTGATAAACTCAGAAGAGAAATAAGAGAGCTGGGACAAAGCACATCAGAGCTGGAGCAGAGGGTGGATGAGCTGGAACACCACCTCTCCACTCAAGCTGAGGAGATAGAGTCTCTTAAGGAAGACAATAAAGCACTCCAGTCCCAATTAGAAGAATTCGAAAACAGGGCCAGACGTTCTAACATCAGAATAAAAGGCATCCCTGAAACTATTGAAGATCTCCATTCCACAGTCGCTGCCTTATTCCAAGAGTTGACCCCTTCTATCCCCATAGAACGTCTTGAAATAGACCGAGTGCATAAGGCACTGGCACCCCGCAAGCAGAATGGCCCCCGCGAGACATAATTGCTAAGCTACACTATTTCCGCACAAAAGAACAGCTCTTACAGTCCGCAAGACAGAAGACCTCTCTCACCTTCCAAGGGAATGAATACCAGCTCTTTGCAGATCTCTCCAAGACCACCATCACAAAACGGAGAACCTTCAAACCCTATCTTCAAACCCTGCAGCAGCGCCGGATAACGTATTCCTGTGGCTTTCCCTTCTCCCTACGATTCACCTACCAAGGCCATAAGTACACCTGCAAGACCATCGAAGATTTACAAAACTGCCTGCAAGACCTCCATCTGAATCCAATAGATCCAACCCCCTCGCAGAGATCTGGCCGGCACTCAGCCTCCTCCTCACCACAAAAGATACCTCATACCGCCCTCATCTTCTACCAAAAGAAGCAGAATTACACCAAATCTCCAAGACCCCCCAGACTCAATGGACTGAAGGTAATAGGACCCGATTGATTTACCCCTACTCACCAACATATGGCGACTATATTTGTCTACTTTATAGGCTCTAGGCCAGTTACATATACACTGATAACCCAAAAGAAACTTTTAGCTCTTGAAAATACAAAATATTGTATTCCAATGTCTATTTTGGGCCTGCCCCAATTAGCCCATTTGCATATACTCTTTTGTTTTGATGACTGAGCCTATAATCTTTTCCAAAAGAACTTCAATCCTGATAAAACTGGGGACCCACTCCCCCCTGGCCTCCCCGTACTTGAAGCCCTGGGGGACGGGCCTTTACACAGCTACCCTAGTTCTCTTTAAATTGTGTTACCAGTTACAGTTAACTGTTTGAAATTACCTCATGTTCACTTGACCGCAGGTATGTGTCTCTCCAGATCTCCGTCCCCCTCCCATAAGAAAAGGGATTCTGTAGACCCATTCCATTTTATACACCTCTCTGAGAGGGCAATTCTAAAATCCCCTCCCTCATACGTTTCCACTTTGCAATATTCTCGAGACTCACATACCTCGGTTACTCATGTTCAATACAATATCGCTGTTGTCTTCTAATACAAATTTTAGACTGTTTTCTCTAGGGTATACAAAAGCGAGGCATTCACGTAAGTTATGCTATGACCCTACACAAACCTCCATATCCTAATTCTTTATATTCTGGCTGCAACAACTACTATTGATCATCTAGCTGTTTAATAACACTGCCTTAGGTCTCTGGCTGCCTGCCACTGTCATCCCCCACATCTTGCCCAAGGACCCCATTCTCAGGGACTCCTTGGACAACATGTTCCCCTCCACGCAGGAAATTCATTCCTGCATGGACGGCAAGAAACCTCTACACCATTCTTCTTTGTGCTCTTTTGACACTCTCTCCTCTCTCTTACTCTCACTTCTTCTCCCTTCCTTATCTACTTTCCTTTTCCATGCCGGAAGGGGGAGCCCTTACCCCGCCATAAACCTAACATTTGCACTTATTACCACCCTACCAAATGGCTAAGCTCAATATCCTTTCCCTCAATGTACAAGGATTTAATTCCCCATGTAAACGGCGCAAGGCCCTCCGCACATTCGCCTCACTCAAAGCCCATGTCATCTGTCTCCAGGAGACACATTTCACAAAACTACTCACCCCCAAATACTTAATTAACACTTACCCACAATACTACACTGCTTCAGCAGACACGAAACAAAGGGAAGTTTTAATAGCTTTTCACAGAACTGCTCCCTTTACAATGAAATCCGAAATATGTGACCCGGAAGGAAGATATTTAATTCTAGTTGGCCAACTAATTGATACGCCCGTAACCATAGTTTCATACTATGCCCCTAATAAAAAACCCTCCGCCTTTCTCTCTCACCTTTTCCAAGTGATTAACACCCACAAACGAGGCACCTTGTTAATAAGAGGCGACTCTAATCAGGTCCTCTTCCCTTTCCTGGATAAATCACCATACTCAGTACCCCAAGCCCCGGTAAACTTACCCTCCAACAACTCTTACAACAACATTCACTTGCCGACACATGGAGAGAAGATAACCCCACCAAAAAACAATATTCTTATTATTCCCACCCACACAATATATTAATCCGTATCGATCACATCCTTACCTCTATTGGATCCTTACCCCTACTTCAATCATCCTCTATTATCCCAATCCCATGGTCTGATCATAACACCATATTGTCCTCCTTTTCGTCCCTCATACCCCCACTAGGCACTAAAACCTGGTCCCTTAATGATTCCCTTTTAGCTCACCCATCGCTAGCTCAGGAAGTCAAGACTGCTCTTAAGGAATGTATATCCCTAAACTCTACGGGTGATATCTCACCCCTAGTGCTCTGGGAAGCACACAAACTGGTAATACGAGGAACCTTAATTAGCTTGGCCTCCCATAAGAAGAAGGAGCGTCAAGCGAAATTCCAACAGTTAGAACAGGCCTTTGACCAAGCACACACCAACTTCCAAGCCAACCCCACCCCTGACAACAAGCTTTTCATAGAAATCTCCAAGAACTATACTCTGCCCCAACACACACAATTGACCCACAACATATCTCAGACTTCTTAAACCCACTCTCGATGCCCACACTATCGCCTGAACAGAAAGCACAATTAGATCAACCTATTTCTGAGCTAGAAACAAAGTCAGCAATTAAATCTCTCCAAAACAACAAACGACCCGGCCCCGACGGCTTCACTGTGACATACTTCAAACGCTTTATAGATATTCTAGCTCCTCTTCTGACCGACGCTTTTAACTCGATACGTCATGATAAACTTTTCACCTCGGACTCACTTCGGGCCACAATATCAATGATACCGAAGCCCCAAACAGAGGACTCGTCATGGGCTAACTTTCGCCCAATCTCAATACTGAATAACGATATTAAGATACTCGGGAAAGTGCTAGCCTCTCGCCTCAACACAATAATAGGTACGTTAATACACAAAGATCAAGTAGGCTTTATGCCCTCGAGGCAAGCAGGTGATAATGTATGAAGAGTAATCCTTTTGACACACCTCGCCCGCACTAGACGTATCCCCACATGCTTCCTTTCCCTAGACATCAAAAAAGCTTTTGATAGTCTCTCCTGGACTTATTTACATAATGCCCTATTGAACTGGGGATTCGGCCCTTACTTTTTCAAATGCATCCTCTCCCTCTACTCCGATCCTACGGCGTGTGTAACTTATGCCGGTGACCACTCAGACCCATTTCCAGTCAGAAGAGGAACCCGACAGGGATGCCCACTCTCCCCGCTTCTATTTGCCCTGGCCATTGAACCGCTAGCCCAGAGAATACGCGAGGACCCAAATATAAAGGGATTGGAAATGGGTGGACACACGCATAAACTCTGCTTATTCGCAGATGACGTTTTGCTTTTTCTTACATCTCCACTAACATCCATCCCTAATCTCCTCCCCACTCTAACATCCTTTGCCAACATCTCTGGGCTGGTGGTCAATACCCAGAAATCAAAATCCCTCAACATCTCTATGCCCCCCCACCCACTCTCACTTGAAATCAGTGCTCCCGTTCTCTTGGACGCCCGACACCCTGACATATTTGGGAATCAAGCTTACCCCAGACCCTGCAAATCTTTTCTTGGCCAACTATCCTCCTATATTGAAACACCTAACAAAGCTTATGACCGCTTGGGCCTCTCTCACGCTATCCTGGCTGGGGCGCATAACAGCAGTGAAGATGGATATCTTACCCAAAATATTATACCTTTTCAGAGTACTCCCCATACATGTTCCCTCCTATTACTTACGTATACTGCAACACAGGGTTTCTACTTATATCTGGGGGAAGACCAGACCCCGCATTCCTAGATCCGTACTTTATCTTACCAGATCTCAAGGCGGCCTAGGCCTTCCAAACTTTCAAAAATATTACCAAGCAGCCCAATTGGCCCCCCTAATGAAATACCATGCGACCAAGGAAACCCCCCTATGGGTAGCACTAAAGTCAGTTGATTGCGACCCCCTCTCTACAGCCAACCTTCTATGGTTACACTCAAAAGATCACAAAAGAATAAGCAACCCAATCACCCAACACTCCCTCCGAATATGGAACACACTTAAATTTAAATACAAATTACAGTCCCCCCATAACCCACTCCTTTCCTATCTGCGAAATCCCTCGTTTTACCCTGCATGGACCTCGCCATCTCTGTTTCACCGATGGTCCTCTGCTGGTCTCCTCCGTGCCTACTCCTTCACCACCACTGATAGCTTCAAGACCTTTACCACCTTATCTGAAACCCACAACCTCCCCATTACGGAGTTATTCCGCTATCTTCAGATCAAACATTTTCTCACTCCCTATCTAGGCACCGATCCCTCGCTACCACATAAAACCATCTATGAACAAGCCTGTGACCAAGACCCCCATATGCGTGGACTCATCTCACAAATTTACCAACATCTCCTAGATCCCCCTCTACACACCGCTCTCCCTTATGTCAACAAATGGGAATCAGACGTGAACATACAGTTAGAAGCACACGAATGGAAAGATATCTGGCAGGAAACAAAATCTGCCACACAAAACATAATAGCCTCCGAAGCAAACTATAAAGTTCTCTTTAGGTGGTATCTGGTCCCAGCACGGATAGCAAAGTATCAGACCACATACTCCCCAGCTTGTTTCATAGGATGCTCGACTAGAGGGACCCACTTCCATATATGGTGGGACTGCCCGATAGTTAGCAAATTCTGGGAGGACATATTTTCTATAATCTCTACTCTTGTAGGCCAATCCCTCCGACCCAAACCCTCTACGGCCCTACTCAACCGTAAACCCTCAGAGATTACTCACACAAAATTTAAACTCGTCCTGCAAATTATAACTGCAGCGAAACAGACAATAGCAAAGGCCTGGAAGACCTCGTCTCTCCCAATCCTGGAAACGAAACACAGAGTTACTAGATCCATGATACACGCCAAAATAGAGGCGACAATCTTAGACACTATCCCTAAGTTTGAATGAATATGGCGGCCTTGGGCCCAGCATTTTCTCCCAGTAGATTTTGATGACAACTTGTTGCTCTCCTAACCTTGCCGGTCGACCTATCCAACAGCCGAAACAGACCCCCCCAAATTGGAACCTTCCCCCTCCCGGCTACTCTATCCCCCTATCTTGTTAACCTTTTCTGTCTATTCTTCCTCATGCTCACTATCCCTATACCTTCTATACTTTCCCTTCTCATCAGTCAGGATATCTCATTTTATTGGAGTTCTCCTCCCCCTTTTTTTTTTTTTTTCCAGTGCCTTACAAACACTCTCTTAACTAGTTGTAAACAAACACTGATCTCCTATAAAGTCATTAACTTTTGACCTGCAAGCTTATAAACTTCTCTGGATACAGTTACCTACTATTAGAAAACACACATAATAGTCACCGCACACCCCATATTCTAAGCAACACTCGCCGCCTAGATTAACCAAACACAAAGCAAATGTTTACCCAACTCGTTATATGCCTGGAAGGTTGTTATAGATCACACTTGTATTGTAATGGGGAATGGAGAACCCCACACATTCGCTTATTCTATTGTTCAACCTGTAACTTCTCTGGCATGCTTGCCAAACCTTCTTTATTAATAAAATTTTTTGAACCAGCAAAAAAATGACAAAAAATTACAACTTTAAAAAAACCTGCTATACCTCTTACTAAATACTTTGGACTGTCTAATTTCCAAAAAGGTGTCATTTGGGGGGAATGTGTAACTTTCCTACAGACTAAATAGTATTATTTTCTCAAAAGAAATGTAGCAGAATACATTTTGTCCTAAATTTAGAAATTACAATTATTTATTTTCAACATTTTATAACAGAAACAAAGAAAACTTTTTTTTCAAAATTGTCAGTCTTTTTCTTTTATTTAGCAAAAAATAAAAAACACAGTGATAATTTAATACCACAAAAGGAAAGCTCTATTTGTGTGAACAAAATTTAAAAAACTTAGCTTAGGTACAGTTTTGCATGACCGGGAAATCGTTGTTCAAAGTGCAACAGCACTGAAAGCTGAAAATTGGCCTGAGCAGGAAGGGGATAAAAGTGCACGGTACCGAAGTGGTTAGGGTAGTTATACATATTGTAAGTTGACTGAACAATCTATTATGTTTAGGTTAGAATGTACAAAACTGCAAAACATAAAAATATGCTAGCAATAGAACTGCAGAGTTTGATGGAATCAGATAGAAATACAGAATTTCCAGCTTATCACTAGAAGATTGTGTCCAATAGTTGTTATACGGGTCTCAAAATATTGATTATTATGACATATACTGTGTATACAATATATATATATATATAAATATATATATATATATATATATATATATATATATATATATATATATATATATATATCATTTTTCTTTTTCTTTAGGTACATTATTTTCTCAGTGGCACATTTAGATATTTTATAAGATACTTTTGTGAATTTAGTCTGTATTACTTCTCATCTTATGCAAACATGATTTGTTCAAACAGAATTGTAAGCTCTGGTTTAGATTAAATGAATGTAAAGAAACCTGATTTACATTAATTAACATGTGTAATATGTGAATAATAGCACATTATTAATATTAATAGAGTGATAATAAATATGTTAAAATGCAAAAAATAATGATAATGTACATACATATATCAAATGAATATTACATTGTGTAAAAGTGTATATATATAATTAATTAATGTGTTGCATTAGGTTTTGCATATGGTATACATTATTCATGTTAATCAAGTGCAGTTCAATCACTGGATATCACAAGAAAGTAAGAAATGTGTTAAGTATGAATGTAGATGAACAGACTAATTTAATATTGATGAGAATTATTGTATGCTTATAATCATTATTTTACAAAAAGTTCAGATCTATGTTAAGCATGATGCAATTAAGGTGCCTGATCACTGCCTAAGGAAAAATTAAGAGAGCTATGAGGAAATCATTGCTAGAAGACGATCCTTACATTGCGAGTGAAGGCATCCAACAAAAAGACATGTTTTTTGAATGAACCATCACAATCTATACATTATATATCAGCCACATGTTAGATGAGTAGCTTAACAAGATAATATAACTGAAGATATTAGCCACATTTTTAGTAAATTTAACAGTATAATGTTTCCTTTTGTCTGTTACCATATCTTAAGCCAACCAGAAAAAGCTGTTACAATGGGCACATGTGAAAGCTTTGGTCTTGAGTAGAGTTGAGCGAACTTCTAGTAGTCTGGGTTCTGCTGGTTCGGCTGAACTTCGGTACAGAGTCCGGGTTCGGGTCCGGACAGAACCCGAACTTTGTCCCGGACCCCGAACCCCATTGAAATCAATGGGAACCTGGACTTTTAGGCACAAAAAAATGCTGTAAAATAGTCCTGGAAGGTCCTAGAGGTCTGCAAAAGGAAGGAAATGGGGGTAAGGGTGGGGCAAGTGCCCTACAAAGAAATGGGGACAGGGAAATAACTTTAAATATTTCAGGGGTAAAGAAACATCCCGTGAACGGGGTGGGAATGGGGGTAAAGGAAGGAAAACGTCTGGA
>BLSH010485095.1:393690-414662 GCA_018402905.1 Glandirana rugosa | reverse complement strand
TCTAGCTCTAACTGGTCCTCGTTATAGGAGAAACAGTTCACCGGAACGTCCGGAACCGCGCTGTTCTGGGAGTCGACGATGACTTCTCATGATGATTCGTCCGGTCCGGTTCAGACCAACCCCGATATGGTCCGTATAGGTTGGTCGTTAACGTATATAATGGTTTGAAGACTCCTCTGAAGGAGACTATTATACATAAGAAGAGAGATTATTCCTATAACAAATGACTGCTATAGGTAACACACACACATCCCCAGGAGTCCCTGTAGGTCTCAGAGCGATGGTTAAAAAACTGACTATAAATGAGTTGTATCAGGTAAACTTATTGGCTGATCCATGGACATACCTGTTGGGAAACCTGGAGGAGGATTTATATCACCCACATATTTACTTAGCCCTCATTCGGCTATTGTATCTAGTCAAAAAATTGGTAGCGAGACTCTGGATGTCCCTGAGGACCCCTACACACACACAATGGATATCGTCAGTAAACAATATCCTTATTAGAGAGAAGAATACATATTATCAGAGGAAGTCTCCTCAGAAGTTTGGTAATATATGCAATTGCTGGTTGGATATGCCTGGTATAGCCCCAACCAGACTTGGCCTGGCCTGCTTAGTAGTACTCTTCAGTAGCAGCTGAGGGTCTTGTCGCGCCAAGGCCTGCAAGGCCACTTGACAAAGAGGATATTGCTCCTGGTCAATCTCGATCTCCTTTTTAGTCAGCCGAGGAAGCCCCTCACTTGAGTCAATCCACAATAAGATGATGGTATCCCTGCTGGTGAGGTTCCTTTAGATTCAGCCCCTGCAGCTCCTCTCAGGCAATGAACTAATATTTTACAAAGAGCCTGCACCCCATCAGTTGGCACGAAAGTCCACTCTTGAGACTTCTGATCCTGGCGATATGGACAAAGCGTCTGCATCTCTATTTCCGGTGCCTGGATGGTATTTTAAACTGAATTGAAATCCAACCAATGCAGTCAACCATCTATGCCCGGTGGCATCCAGCTTTGCAGTTGTCAACAAGTAGGTCAATGGATTGTTGTCAGTCTTGACAACAAACTGCGTCCCATACAAATAATCCTTCAATCTGTCCACAACTGCCCACTTCAGAGCCAGAAATTCCAACTTTTGGACCGGATAACTTCTCTCAGAGGGGATAAGACTTCGGCTCACATATGCCACCGTTTGAAGCTGACCACCTTGCTCTTTATAAAGTATTTCTCCCAATCCATCCCGGCTGGCATCCACATGAAGCTCATATGGTTTAGATGGGTCGGCATAAGCTAGGACTGGGGCCTCAGTCAGGCTGACTTTCAATCATCTGTAAGCTTCCTCACACAGGGGGGTCCACTGTTCACAGATAGATTCTTTCTTCCCTCTTCGGCCCAACTTTTACTCTTTCGTCCTCCTATCTTCCTCCCCAGAGGCCACCTGCAACAGTTAGTTAAGAGGCTTGGCAATCTTGGCAAAATTAGCCACAAATCTCCGATAATATGAGCAGAACCCCAAGTAGGATCTCAATTCCATCACAGTCTCCAATCAGGGCCATGCAGTGATATCTTCTAGTTTCTTCGGATCTGTCGCCACCCCATTTGCCGAAACCACATGTCCCAGATAAGTGACCGAAGTACGATAGAACTGACATTTCTCCAGGGACAACTTTAATCCTTCTTCTTAAAGCCTCTCGAATACCTACTCCATCCATGCCTCATGCTCTTCCAGGGTTCTTTCAAACACTATAATATCATCTAGGTATACCAAGACTTCTATCAAGTTCATATCTCCCAATGTTCTCTCCATCAGTCTTTGGAAAATAGCTGTTGCTCCAGTCAATCCTTGTGGCATTCTGTTGAACTTGAAGAACCCCAGGGGGCAAATAAAAGCTATTTTCTCCTTATCCTCAGCGCACATGGGTATCTGATAGTACCCACTTTTCATATCCAATGCACTGAACCTTTTAGCTCCAGCTAAACACTGCAAAGCATCTTTGATTCATGGAGTAGTGTACTGATCAGGGATTGTTCTCCGGTTGAGCGTCCGGTAATCTATGCACATTCTTAGAGTTCCATTCTTCTTCTGAACCACTACAATGGGGGAGGCATACGGACTACTGGACTCTTGAATCACCCCAGACCTTTTTAACTCTGCCCACTGCTCTCTCAAATCTTCTAGATCACTAAGCGGGATCCTCCGAGCTCTTTCCCTGAATGTTTTTTTTTTTTATCCATAAAAATTTTATTGGTAAGTAGGTTTAAGCATACAAAGTATCACATAAAGTACAAATATTTTCCAGAGACAGGATCTGGATTTACAGTTAACTCATGTATAAGCATGTATTGGGCAAAAACAATGCTGTTTTATTCCGAGTGAGTGAGGAGTGAGGTTCTCCACCTCAGGAACTTGCAGTACAATGCCTCCTGATGGTGGGTCGCTGTATGTACCTTATACTAGACAACAGGAACTTCTGGTGCACAATCCATCTGCAGATGTGTACAAGGTTTAGAACTTGAGTGAAGTATATTACGCAATGCTGGAGCTTCCCTTTGTCACTCAGGGTCTATTCTAAAGTGGGATAGGTCCGGCTTCCACCCTCTTGGGGTGGTGGGGGGGGAGGGGGAGCTGGTCCAGGGTATAGTTAGCTCTTGGGGGGGGGGTATGTATGTGGTCAGAACTGGTAGGGGAGTCGAGGGAGGGGGTGATTTTCTCACCGGCAACCCTCCCTCGATTTAGGTCTCCCCCTCTTAGTCAGGTGGACCCATAGGTGTTATTCCTTCTGGAGTCTATGTTGTCGGGGTGAGGTAGGTCTGATAGTCCTGGGAGTTTCTGAATGACACCCATGGCTCCCATGTTGTCGTGTATTGCATGAGGTTGTCACGTGCGATATGGATCAGCTCTTCCATCTCTGCTACTCTGTTTACTCCCCTGAACGGTTTTACTTCCTGCAATTGTATCCGGTGATGAGCACTTTAGGCACATCCCATATCAAAATTGTCACTAGCGAAGATCTTCTCCCATCGGAGTAATTTAGACTTCATCCTCTCTCTCCAGACAGGAGGCAGACCAGTAGCACACTCTTCCATCTCTTTCCTCAGACCCTGCAGCTCCCACTCTTGCCAGATTTCCTCAGGGATCACCGGAGTCGCTGCACTCACTTGGCCCACAGACATTTGTGCCTTCAGGATCACAGGATGGTCAGAAACATTTTGCAAGCTAATGGGCACCACTTTCTTCTTATTCCTGAGCAAAGCATTAGTGGGTACTATTTCAGGAACCATGGCCAAGCCTGGCGCTTCAGTTTGAGCATCCGCCTCCAGCACTACAAAAGGCTCAGGATGATCCCAGGTAAGTTTTACAGTAGCCTTTAAACAGATGACTTCCCCTGGCTGGAGCACAGTCTCCCTCATGTCCAGTTTCCACAAGCGACCTACCCCCTGGGCTGGAGCTTTCTTCTCCTGGATCACTTGCTGGTAAGCTTGATACAGAGTTGGGTGAATTTCTTCAGGTACCAACCCATCTTCCCTTACTACCTTCTCCAGCAGTCGTTGGACCAGATCAGAATTAGTTCCAATTATCATGGAATTGTGCTCAGCTCCTGCTGGTCTTGGACACACCACAGCTAGAGTATCAAAGGTTTCAACCCTCCCTTTTGCAGCTAGTCCAAAGGAGATTCTTATGGGAATATATCCATTGTAGGGAAATTTGTTGGTTCCAAGTCCCCAGATTTTCAGCTCTACCAGTTTGTTCAATGGGACATGCTTAAGATATTGATTGTAGAAGTCTCTATAAAGTAGTGTAACTTGATCCCCTGTGTCTAAAAGAGCTCTAGTGTAGATGCTTTCCACTTGTACTGAAACAATGGGAGATGGCCCTACTAACTTCTCAGGTAAGTTACCTTTCTTTATCTCACTGGAATTTCTTATAGGTTCACTCTGTGAGGATCTAACCCTGGCCCTATGGATTGACCCAGTATTGACTCCCTGCACCTGGCCCTCAGACCCTAGTGATGGGTTAGTTACTTTCTCCTTCTGTGGACTCCTCTTCTTTAGGCTTGCCTTGCTCTTACTTCGCTTCTTGGAGCTCAGTTTCTTCAGGTTCTCAGTTGGCTCCTTCACTGAGACCCCCTGAAGTTTCCTGCCTTTTGGGTAGCCAGTATTTGCTATAATGCTTTCAATAACTCCGCCATAAAGTTGAATTCCTCTTCTCTCTTTGGGCATTGTCTTCTGAAGTGACCGGACTCGCCACACTTAAAGCACTTCCGAGGATCAGTCTTGCCAGTCTGAGTAGTAACTTGAGCTTCCATGACCCTCAATAAGGTTTGCTGTAATTGATCCTGAGCTTGAGCCACCTGAGTTAGCAGCTTAACTGGAGATTCTTGAGACATTGGTGAAGACACAGGGATCCTAGTGCTCTCTCCCCACGCCAAACTCTCCTCACTGTCTACCTCAAATGATCCTGACTCAATTTGAATTGATTGAGCCGACACCTTTACAGCTTTTGGGGTGGCATTAGCCCCTCCAGGGGATCCTTGGTCCTTCTCATCCAACAGGGCTTCTCTGACCATCTTCATCAACTAGGGATACGTTGATGCAATCCGCATTCCCTGTAGCAATAATCGTAACACAATAGGGTGAGTAGGTCTCGCTCCTTGTAAAATCAGCTCCCATCTCACCTTATCGGCTTCCTTCGGGTCAATGCCTTTTTTTAAAATAATTTGATGCAAAACTCAATCCACTCTGACAACATATGCAGACAACTTCTCCCCTCTAGACTGGTGGGTATGTTCAAATTTGTACATCAAATCAGGAATCTTCTCCACTCTTCCATACACTGCACACAAAGCTTTAATGTAGTCCATGACCACACATTCTTGCTTCCCTCTCTTCAAGCTTTAAATCACATCTACAGCTGGACTTCGCAGGCTCTCACTTATTCATTGCCTCTTTACTGCTGCAGGCACATTCCAATCTTCTGCTGCTTGAATAGCCCGATCCATACAGATTCCTCACCTTCAGGAGTGGGTGTACGGCCAGAGAAGAACTGCAATTTTCAGTAACCCTGATGGGCTGTAATATTATTGCTCTTAATCAAGCTTTCTACTAACCGACTCATGTCCATGTAAAATGAGGCAGGTGCCAATCCCTTGATAGTGGCCTCAGCTTCCGTTTCTTCTATATCTGGTTCCACTGATGCACATTGAGATTCTTCCTTTTTCGGAGTCTTCTTACATCTGTAAAGGTATGATCTGAGCCTCCAAGCCTTCCACTAAACTCACAGTTTCTTCCCAGAAGCCAGCTGGAACACTATCTTGCCATTCCACTAGAGCATAGGTTTGATCCTCATCATACTCTGTCTTCAGATCCACAACATAGGACCCTTGACTTGGAAAGGCCCCTCTCAGCATCAATCGCACATCCTTTTCAGTCCACCCCACTCCTGGTATCTTCAATACACTGGCCATCTCTCGCCAACTCCCCTCTTCCTGTGCCCACTTGGTGTCCATCTTGTCCCTGGGTGGTTCTTCAAACCTTCCGGGGTTTGTGGTAGGGGGAATCCCGGATGAGCCCCCAAATGTAGCACTGCCCCCTTGAGGGTAGCTTGAAAGTTCCATTCTTAATAAATAAGAAGGAGGCAGCAAACACTCCTTGCTATTCCCCAACAGGGATGGGACCGCAGTTCAAGTTGAAAGTAAGTTTGACTCGAATTTCGGACGTTCACCCATTCGTTGAATTTAGAACATTATGGGGCGTTCTCATCGACTTTGCCGCTGCAGAATGCCCCATAATGCATTGCACGCAGATGGCACACACAGCTCCTCCTCCATGGGAGGGCTCCCGCTGTATGCCCGCTGTTTGTTATGACAGTTTATTTATATGGCAGGGCAGGGCCACCCGGCGATGTAAGCTAGTGACCCTGCCCCTTCTGATGCTATGTGACGTCAGAGGGGGTGGGTCATGCGTGTACATCACCGAGTGGCCCCGCCCTGCCATATAAATAAAGTGTCACAACAAATATAGCTCAGTCGGCGGGAGCCTTCCCATGGAGGAGGAGCTGTTGCGGGTTTTTTTGGGTTTTTTTGGGTCCATCGCTCACCATAATTGACGATGGATTACAACGGAGGACACTTATTTTTATTTTTTAATAAAGGACTTGTCCCTAATTGTCTCCTGTGGTTTTTTCTTTTTTTGACACCTTTTGATGAAGTAGTAGGGGTACGATGTACCCGATGCTAATTTACATGGGGAGTCGGGGTCTGGGGGCCCCCTTATTAAAGGTGGCTTCCACATTCCGATAAGCCCCCTGCCCACAGACCCTCGCAACCACAGCCCAGGGTTGTGGGGAAGAGGCTCTTGTCCCCATCAACATGGGGACACAGTGCTTTGGGGTGGGGGGCAGAACCTCTCAAATAGGTGGACTTTTTGGGCACAGCATGAGACTAACAATCAGGCAAATTCTCTGAAAAGATAACATTTTATCGATATAATACAAAAAATATATAATAGTACGTTAAAACATGAAAAATCATGAGTGGGGTGTCCCAAAAGGGATCAGCCCTAGCAATGTAAAGACAGCTTACAAGGTATTTTAGACTGAAATACATCAGAAAAAGGATGATACATAGTACCACACTACTGTATGTATTAATCAAGTCCTTGTGTGATGGTCGACATGTTTCGCTATGAGCTTTGTCAGGACCTTGTGGTGTCAGGAAACAGATGTAAAATGAATAACTGCAGCTTACTTCTGGCTGTCTGAGCTCCGGGATATAATCAGTGGCGGACACAGGGGAGTTGGGCTCACCTCACGAGTGTACAAGTAACTAGATTGTAAAAATGCATGACATTAGTGATATATGGGGAGAAAAATCATTTAATTAAATGATAGTTTAAGTACCTGTAGTTGTATACATTCAGAAACAAAGTATGTCTTGTTATATTTGTAGCTAATGGTATTGTGTCAGAAGGGTATGTGTACTAGCTAGATCTAAAGGGTACAACAGGCTAACATCAAAAAAGGACAGATGTATACAAGGCACTAAAACGGTGATTGAAAGAGGAACCCACCATATAAGTATGGACCTGGGGAGGAACCATACTGATGAAATTTCAATTCGTATGGCAATATTTGTATATGGTTTATATAGTTTTTCCACAGGAGGTGTAGCCTGGGTAAACAGAGGGGTCTATAAGTAAAGAACTGGGATTTAATGGAATAATAATAATATATATTTATAGATGTGTCGGAGAAAAATGCCCCGCAACATACGTGTAAGACGACTTGTTAGTGTATCCCTCTGATGGGTAGCAGAGCACTTAAATATAGGTGTAACTCTAGTGCTGTGGCCAGAAAGTCCACCCATTTGAGAGGTTCACCTCTATAGTTTTTTACTGTTATTAATAGGATGATGGCATGCTCTTGAAAGCTTTTCCTTTTTTTATAACAGATAATAATTTGACTATTTAGAAGTTGGTGAACTAGAGGTAAATTGATACCAATCAAAGTAAATCAGTACCACTCTAAGATTATACAGCTAAACTGGTACAACTACAATGAATAGTATGAATTACTTATATAAATCCTCCTGCTCTATTTCAGAGTTCTTACGGGAATTCAGTGGCGTCAAATATAACAACTCTGAGTCCTGCCAAGTGGGGGGGGGGGCAGCTGTAGTTGTAGCAATCCCATGGTTAAAGTTCAGTGCATCTTCTGCCGCCTCTGTTATTTTAAAGTTAGGTACCTAAGAAGTGACTGTGTCCACTAATCCTCAGGATAAGGCACAAAGGGTAGGCTAGCAAAATTCACTGAATTGAAAAGAAACCTTCATAGTGATCACTGACTTTGTCGTAAGCCTGCAACTAGCAGCAATCCAGTACATTCAATTAACTGTAATCCAGTATCCACAATTAGATAGTAATACTTTGATAGAAAGGACCTTTCTTTAGAAAAGGATTGTAAGAACAGATCAGTACTCTCTTGGATGGGCCTGAGCCCGCTCACCCAACAGGACAGATGACGGCCGATAAACGGTCCTGCTGCTCAGATGATGATGATGACGATGGGGCTGATGAAATACTCCCGACTATGCTCCTGGAAAATGGCCTCCATTGCACTCCTTGCAATTCTCCTTGATCAATCGCTCCCACTGGCACTGGATCTGGAACAGACTTAGGTGGTAGTAGGGCTGGTTCTGCAGATCTTTAGCTAGAACACTACAGCAAAGCAGCTCGCTGGAACACTGTGTAATTGCAGCTCGCTGGAACACTGTGTGTAGTCCACAGTCCGCAATCCCATTGTAGAAGGACACAGGGCCCTTGCTGATCAATCACGCCGTCCAAAGAGACTGCAACAGGCCCCTCCCTTGACTTAAATAGGTTCTTCCATGAGGCATTGTTCTTCCCGGGAGCCTTCCACTGCAGCATAGCCCGATGGGAAATGGAGTCCTTTCCATCACAGAGTCTGATGACATTTCAATCTGTCACACTACAATTCCCACAATGCATCACTCCCTCATAGTTCAATTCTTTATTTAACGGGCTCAGCACTAGAGAGAACTCGCCACAATATTTCATACGCACAAATGTCCCTATACTCGAGAGGTAATGCCCGTATTGCAGTATACCAGTTCTTGATACCAGATGTGGTAGCAGAATTTGTTTTTTTTTCAGGTTAAATCCAGTTTCTGCAAGTACAGAGCAATACCTTTTGGTCCTGGTACAAATCCAATATGCTTCCTGTTTATGGAACAAATATCTCAAACAATGTTATCAGCTTTCCAAACTATCTTCTCTGAACTACACAACCCCTCCTCCCAGTTGCCTGCTCCAACACCCTTGCACTGTACTGAAAATTGTGATTACCATTGGACTACTTAATTCAGCATGACCTGCATAACCTATATAGACTGATAGACCAAAACCCCACACCATGACCAATAGGCAGAGTACTTTACTGATCCTTGTCTGTTCATCAGACACTGGATTTCAATAAGATTCATATTTCCTCCTTTGCCAGGAAAATAACAACTTCTGCTAGTATGTACAATACAATCATACAAAAACATTTATAAACTATTAGGATTTCTGCAATAATAGTTTCTAAATATGATCTGACCTTCATTCAGACATTAAAGTGTATCTCCACTTTTGTTGAGGAAAAAAAACATTCCCCTCTGGGTGATCTATGTACAGTGCAAGGAATATGACAACCTTTGTTGCTGATTCTTACCGTTTGTTATTCTGAAGAAATCCCTCTGTATTTCTCTGTGCCTCTGTACTGAGTAGGTCTAGTGGGAGTGATTTCATAATTCTCAAGCAGGTGTGCAGCTGGAGAGCACTAATGAGGAAATCTACTGGGCCTGCATCCCTTTAGACGTGTTCCTATTGAAAGTATCTCTCCAAAAATGTCATTTTTGTTGCAGGGGATGCCTGAAATCCCCATTTTTTGTTATACTGTATAACTGAGTTTCCATAAGAATAATGTTGTTTATTCTAGTTTTCAGTTAATTTTTTTCTAAACACATAAAAACTAAGAATGTTTATATCTGTTATTAGGTTTGTTATATGCTAAGTACCTACACTACAGAAGCCTTGTCTTATAGTTGATAATCTTGTGTACAACCTTTTTATAACATGTATCTATATGGCTTAAACATTTCTATGAAGAATGCATTTCACCCAATGCTTTATATACAATCAGATCAAAAACAGAAAAACACTGCGCTACTTCCAAAAGCAAGCAGCAGCCAAAATACCCAATCAGTATCGCATATAACACTTATCAAAGGGCTGCGCTAATTATTTCATGAGTTTATATAATCAATACGTCCAAAATATGTCATCTCAATGAATATTGTGTATTCCGTATATAGGTGGAGATGATGCACCCCAAATTCACTTCACAAGTATAGTAATCACCCGAAGTGCTGTAATATTGCAATCTGTGATCCACCACCAATATTTAAAGGCTTACCAGACAGATAAACCAAATGCGTTTGAAAGTATTTCTTTCTGCATAATGTCTGGATGTCTCCCTCCTCAGTATATCCTTGTATAGCAACCACTGTAGACACAGCTAGGCTCAGAGGTGAGCTGGATCACTCTCCTCTCCAATCGCAATGCATCCGATGAAATCATCAACTGAGTAAGCCAAAATAAAGGAGAGGTCGCATAACGTAATAACGTAATGACTGTTTATTTATAAATTGTTAAAACTACTCACACACATCGATGAGAATTGCATATATAGAACAAGCTGGCAGATAAAAACAGCAGTGACGTCAGTGCGCACTCCCGACGTACGTTTCGTCATCAACAGACGTCGTCCTGGGGATAGGGCGCGCCGCTGATCGTCACCATTATATAGCCCGCCCCACACTCTATCCGAGGTGAGGGCAAGAACCCTAGTTTGTGAAAGAAGTCTACTATAAATGGTAATAGCAAAAAGCAGCGCTAGAGTTATTTCATAAAACTCATACACATAAATATAAGGAAAAAGTGCTAGTGCAAAAATATCAAAAAGTGCAACAATATGTATAAGGTGCAAAAGTCCTCTTTAAATTGAAGCAGCTATGATGTTTTCAAAACAAAGTCCTCCACCACTGATCACCGCATGCATGTGCACACTTTGGGGGCTCACCAGAAATCAGAAGGTATAACGGCTCATCTTTCCACAACAAGAGGGCTCATCAACTTCTCAAGGGTCACCTCCACAAGGACTCGGTACACAGAGATCAGAAGGTGAATCAGCTTGTCTTTCCCCAGCTTTAAGTTTAACACACAGTTTCCAGATGATTGTCGAACAGTGATATGTGTTCTCCCGGCTAATTTATACTTTTTTCACACCGTTTGAAGATGATTTTAGAACAGTGATATGGCTTCTACCGTTAATTAATACTTTTCACACACAGTTTGAAGATGGTCCACATCCACCTCCATTTCTGATTTCTTTATGTGATTTTTTTAAAAAAAAATGCTTTTAGTTATTTCCCTGTCCCCATTTCTTTGTAGGGCACTTGTCCCACCCTTACCCCCATTTCCCTTCCTTTTGCAGACCTCTAGGACTTTCCAGGACTTTTTTACAGCAATTTTCAGAACTTTTAGTAAAATTACCAGAACCCTGGACCAGAACCCGGGTCCCGGACACCCAAAAGTTTGGTACGGACCCGAACTTTACAGTCCAGGTTCGCTCAACACTACTTACAACGTTAGGGGCTATTGTATTCCTCAAAGAAGGGGCCCCTTTGAACACCACCGAAGGCTTATCAGGAAGACTATCCTTCAGTACTCGATCGTTTCTTAAGATGTGCCAATGTTTGGATACTATTTGCCTTACTTTTCTGGCTTGGCTAGAGTAAGTGGTGATAAAAGGTAATCTTGGTCTTGTTTCTATCACTCCCCTATCGGCAGACTTATCTTCCAAAAGCTCTTCTCTGTTCATATTTGTGACTTCTAACAGAGAAGTACATAAACTCTCCTCAGTATACCCTTTCTCAAGAAATCTTTGCGTGAGAATTCCAGCTTGTTTATGGAAATCCCCCAAAAGAGTACAATTTTGATGAAGTCGCATATATTGGCTTTTAGGTATCCCCCCAAGCCAGGGCAAATGATGGCAACTTGTTAGAGGAATAAAAGAGTTCCTATCTGAAGCCTTAAAAAATGTTGAAGTGATTAAGGAGCCCTCTTTCATCTCGATCTTTAAGTCTAGGAAGTTGACCTCCTGAGGGCTAATCTCGTACTTCAATTCAATCCCCCTGTCATTGATGTTAAGACCTTCCAGAAAATCACGTAGGGACTGAATGTCGCCATTCCATAGGAGGAGGACGTTGTCTATGTAACGTGCCCATAAGACCAATTCAGGTCTTCTCCGGGCATAGACAACCTCCTCCTCCCACAGGGCCATAAACAGATTCGCCAGACTAGGGGCATACTTAGCCCCCATGGCGACACCCCTAATTTGATTGTAGTACTGCTGGTTAAACCAGAAATAATTATGGGTAGCCGCAAATTTGAGGAGCTCCATAATAAAATCTATCTGATCGAAAGGGAGACCTGAGTCTCGTTCCAGGTAGTATCTTACTGCAAAAAGACCCATATTGTGGGGTATAATGGTATACAAAGAGGTGACATCTGCTGTCACTAATAATAGTCCCTCCATAGGTGTGATTTCTGTAAGGATATTGATCAAATGCCTTGAGTCTTTCAAAAATGATGGTATATTATGAAATAACGGCTGGAGAAAGAAATCAATATATCTGCCCACCCAGGAAATGAGGGAATCTATCCCACTCATGATAGGACGCCGGGTGGGCAGACTGGATCTTTATGTAGTTTCGGGAGGTAGTATATGATAGGGGTCCGCGGGGCTTTAGGTATTAGAAAACTGCCCTCCTTCTTAGTGAGAATGCCCCTCTCTAGTCCCTTTTTGACTATGTTAGTTAATTCAGCCTTATATCTCCTCTTGGGATCAGAAGTCAAAATATGGTACGTCGATTGATCACCAAGAATTCTATACATCTCGGTCATGTAAGCACTTCTGTCAAATACTGCTATACCCCCACCTTTGTCTGCTGGACGTATTATCAGATCTTTATTGTTGCATAAAGAGTCAAGGCCCTTTTGCAGGTCTTTCCTCAAGCGCACTTTTTTGAATTCAAGCTGTTCAATATCCCTCAAAACCACATCCCTGAACACCTTCAAGGAGGGGGCTAGGGAACCGGGGGGGTTAAATAGAGAGGCATTCGATAGATCCGTATGAGAGAATTCTGATGTAATCCTCTTATTATCAACAATGGGGTTGAAAGTCAGGTATCTTTTGATGTTTACCTTTCTAACGAACTTGTGTATGTCCAGGTAGGTTTCAAACTTATTGAGGTTTCTTGGGGGGCGATTTTAAGGCCTTGGTCAAGCAGTAGAGTTTCGGATTCATGAGTACCTTAGCACTTAGATTAAAAATCCCAGCCCCTACTATACCTTGAGCCTTTTTTGATTGAGATCTCCTCCCCCCTCGGACACCTCTCCTGGGTCTGCAGGCCTTTTTGTGCCTTGGGCCGGCCGAAAAAACCCCAACCTACATTACGTGATGTATTTCCACCCTGAGCTGAGGGGCCCCCTTGATTTGCACCCACTCCGGAAAAGGTAGCTCCAGAGGGGCTCATCAATCCTTGTGAAGAATGTGCAATTTGGGGGGATCCCCACTGATCCCCATCATCAGGACCTTTAAGGTCTCTTAATGGAAAAAACCTATTTGAGGTGACAAATTCTGGATCCCTATCATTAGTATAGTTGTAGGGGGCTTCATATCTATTGGGCCCAGATCTATAGCTACTATTTGGACCTTTAACCCTATAGGGAGCTATATATCCACCTTGGGGAGGTCTATAATCTTGTTGAGCCTCCTCATATCTCGGCCTCCAATGTGGATTAGCTTCCTGGTAGGAAGAGACGGGTCCTTGTTGTCTAAAATTACCATTATTATGATTATAATTGTGACTATTAGGGCCTCCACTTCTATTGTCATGCGCTCTACCTTGTATACCAGGTGGACCCCTACTCCGACTCCATCTATATGGGGAATAATAGTTAGGCCTATTCCCTACATTTTGGGGTCTTTCCCTCATCATGTTAGGCCTACCTCTTTGGTGAGTGTCCTGTTGAGAGACCCCACCATTAGTTTTAGGCTGACTGGGTTCATAGTCCACCATTTCATTTTGATTTTGTAGGGGTTGTGAATCTCCTTCTTGTAGCTTTTTTAGCTTGGTAGTCAGTCAAATCCCTATTCAATTTTTTCTTATTTTTTGTTTTTTGATCCCTTTCTTCCTTCTCTAGTGTTTTTAGCAGAGACTGGGAACTATTTTGATATTCCTCACTCTCTTTATGAGGTAATAATCTTTCCTTTAGGGTTTTGATCTCACCATCCAATTTGGATAATTTATCTTTCTTCCTATCAATAAGGAAGCCTAAAAGCTTCAACCCTGCTGAGTTGAAATAAATAAACCAGTCCTCCAGGTTTTCTTCATATTTGTAGGGAGCAACGTCCCACCTAAGACTCCTGGGAACCATGTTGTTTTTAATATACGTTTCTAAATAAATAATATCCCAATGGGTATGTGTTTTTGACACCATAAGATTTGTTCCTAATAAAAAAGTTTGTATATGAGTAGAAAACAAGAGACCAGCTTTGCAAGACCTGTGATCAAATATATAAGAATCCCCGAAGAGAAGACGCTTCCAGATGCCAATAAGCCTCACATCCACAGGCTCCCACAACCACTGGGGCAGGGTTGTGGGGAAGAAGCCCTTATCCTCATCAACTTGGGGACAAAGTGATCTACCAGGGGGATACCCTCTGGCAAGGTACCCTACCCATGTTGAGGGCATGTGGCCTGGTATGGTTTAGGTGGTCCACACGAAAGGCCTGGTACAAAATATGAGAGGTACTGCATGCCATGTTTTTTGTGTGTGTGGGGTCCCCCAGTAACATCTATATCAGACCCTCATCTAGGATAAGGATCTGGTATAGATGAAGGGAATCCCTGTCTGTTTGTTTACAAACATTAGTAAAGTGGCTGAAACTGTAATTTTCCAGCAACTTAAATGGCATTTTTTTCTTTGTAAGGCCTCATACACACGGGCGTCTGAGAAAAAATAAGCAAAATGTTGGGTCCAACGTTTTGGAAAAATCTGTGTTTTTTTGGCGTTTTGCATCGGTGTTAGTGAGCGTTAGTGAGCGTCGGCGTCAATAGGCCATTTTTAAAAAAAAATCAGTCCTCTGCTATTTTTCAACCTAAAAACGTTGGCGTCAAAACCCGCCGGTTAACGCCGGTACGGCGTTAGTGAGCGTTTTGCCGATTAGCGTCAAAAAACGCCAAAACGCTACAGCCTCAGAACTCACTGGTCCCGCGTTCTAGAAACAGCTCACTAACGCCGACACCCTCTACTGCTCAAAAGCATCAGTGTTTTTAGAGGGCCATTGAATAACATGGAGAGCTGCAAAAAACGCCCAAAAAAGTGGCATCAAAAAACGCCCGTGTGTATGAGGCCTTAAGGTCAGTTTTGTTGCAGTAGGTTGCATACATTGTACAGATGTGCCACTACACTGACAGATGAAGGGCATCCCCCAGGCAAGTTGTTTAAAAGAATTTTGCAGTTATAATGTTGCCTTTTAAACAATATGAAAACAAAAACATGTTCCCCAAAGTAGTGCCCAGCCTCCCATGGCATTGGTTTGACAATGTCTTACGGTCATGTACCTGGTTGGCGAACCTGATGTGCAGAGGAAAGCCTCTCTTACAGCCCTGGCTCTGGGAACTCTGGTAGTGAGACAGTGTCTGTAGAGTGTCCAGCAGACCATGTATGATGAGTAGGTGCTTGCCAGGATCAGATCAGATGACCAACACAGCAGATGGCAGCAGGAGCAGCAGGCTGGCAGGTGACTGGTCAGAAGTGCAGGGTAGACTAGTAACACATGGCAGGTGGAAGACCAGCAAGGGCCAGGTAAGTAGCATATGGAGCAGAGCAGACAGGCAACAGAATGCGTAGTCAGATAAGCCAGATCAGCAACAGACAGTCAGATACAGGCATGGACAGCAGACAGTAGAATGGTCAGGATACAGGCAGAAGTGACCAACACGGGAGGAGGCAGATGAGCGAGAGGCAAGCAAAATCCAAACACAGGCTGAGGTCAGGGCAGGTAGCTTTCAAATGTGGTCAGGATGAGCCAGGTCAATCGCAGGAAACAAGTACAGGAACGGGCAGAAGAATACAGGTAGAGCTGTGGATCAGATAGCAACTGCTGCACTTATATATTCCACTTGGCACCAGTATCAGTCTTAAATGTGCACATGCTTGCACACAACATTCACCCACAGCCCCACACAAGACAGGCATCCGCATGCCCATGCCTGTGCATTTGTGTGCGCCTCAGAGCTTTATTTGCACTATGGCCAGTGCATCCCTGACACTTGCCTATTAGCCTAGAAAATATTCAGAACTGATTTTTAACTTTCAAATCCTATTGATGTCAATGAAATTCAGATTTACTGAATCTGCTCCTAGCTACGGCCTTGGATGAGTTCTGTAGTAATGGAGGTGGTGAGTGGATTTATAATAACATCTCGGTTTTTGACTTCTTCCTTCCATTTTACTATAGCGCAAATATGCGACCGCGCTAATTAGCGCTCAAAATAGCCGAATGGTGCTAATTAGAGCTCAAATGGAATTCACTATAGCGCTGGGGAAAAAATACTCCCAAAATCAAATTCACCTTAGCTCCCAGACAACAGATACCACCCAAATCCTTACACTTGTTGAACATGTAGAATTGCACATGGAAGTAATGTTTAGAGAATGATATGATCACCTAAATGGTACTGAAATATGTAGTATATTGTTTAAAGATAATCTGCTTTTAAACTGCATTAAAAAGTAATATATACACGGAAATATCTTTAAAAGTCTGAGAAGAGATAAATTCCCCCTCTCTTTACAGCAATGTGCCAGCACAACTGAGCATGCTCGGACATGCAAACTACTCTCATTTTAACTCCCATGCCTTTTTTGCAGGGTGCTATAGTAAATACTGAAATTAGCGCTGGGCTAAAAAAAGAATTTTTGAGAGTCAAAATGAGAGTTATTTAGTCCAATGCAAGTTTCAGCCATTGATTCTAAGGGTACAATTGTAACTTCCCTAAAATAAATCCTTTTAACATTGAGATAAAATGTATCTTTCTCTCAAATAAATTGTCCTTGCAACTATGTTGCTTCATCTTCATCTATTTTGTTTTTAAGCATGCTAGAATATGTAATGTTTTCATGTTTTGGTAAAATACATTTTTCTCTGTCTCTCTCACTTGTTGTTGTCCATCTCATAAAAATATTTACCCAAACTCACACAGGTGTCTTTACAAACCACAAACAATAGCATTGCTGATGCAAATTTAAAATGAGTCACAATTTTGTGTTTTTTTCTTATTTCCAAATGATCATAATTTGAGCCCAAAAAACATGATATGTGTACCAACATCAGAAATAAAAATGTAATTCCCAAAAATCAGAGGGTAACATCACTATTCTACACTCACACACCAAGAATCACTAAATATCACAGAATACATCAAGAAGAAAAACTCTTGACTAATGTAATTCCACCACCTATATGGCCAAATAAATGCAGTATATGTGTAGTTATGTGTAGGAGGGTTCCACATGTGGAATCACAGTGGCTAATGGGTTAGCACTTCTGCCTAGCAGCACTGAGGTTCTTGGTTCAGATCCCAAACATGCCACTTCATATAGAGATGTTGTCTGTTCTCCCTATGTTGTTGAACATAACTCCTGACTCAGGGCCTTACCTAAATTATGTCTAAATGTAATATTTAGGTATAGGAGGGTTCCACCACCATTGCAAACCATGTCATATGTTTTCCATGGGCAAGGACTATAATCAGCCTTAACATTTGCCCACCATCACTAATTGCAGCCTCTTACCAAGCCAAAACCCACAAAATGACAGCTGTTTATCTCTCAGCATGCTCACAGTAATCAGCCATAACCAGCCTTCAAAACAGATGGCATATGCCAGAAACAGGTTGTTCATTGGCTCGCTGACCTTCCACAGCACATCTGCATTGATTAACTTCTTGCACCCTGGGACTTAGGACTGTTTTACACCATGCAGATGCAGCCTACAAACTTGTGGCAGCACAGTGGCTAACAGGTTAGCTTTTCTGCCTAGCAGCACTAAGGTTCTTGGTTAGGATCCCAATCCCGCTACCTGGCTAGACGTTTGTATGTTCTTCCTTTGTTGTGGTGTTAAAGTTTCTTTTTCACCAGTGATTACATTTTTGATGTGTTTCACATAATGGAACCCCAAGAAATAAATGTATAATTCAAGCAAGTGTGGGTTTGTTTGCACCAAATCTAGAACTGGGTGTTTTGGGCAAGATATGGATGTATACGTCTGGTGTGATCCTGCACACTCATTTTAATGATGTATGCTGATGATGAATGACAAATGCACTTTGTCACCAATTTGTGTGAAGCAGCCCTCACAAAGTGGTAATTTCCTGTTTTGGACCCTCCACATGCCCAACACCAAGTTTGATTTGTAGATTTTTAGGATCACTGATCATGGCCAGAGCCTTGGCCATTTGTTATTTTGAGGTTTACCCTGCACAAATATATATGCTGAGGCATGTTTTCATTTGTAAAGAGTGTGTATTCCTAATGAACAGATTTGAGCACTTGAGGCCTACATGAAGAGACAGAATCAATTACACTGGTGGACGTGTTCTTTACTGTGTGGGTGGGGGTGTGCTAGCAATCTTAGCTAGGTTATTTAAAGTTCTGCATTTATGGTGGGTGTTTGGCCTAAGAACAGGCCTGAATCTTTCTTTGCATTGTGTATATTGGGTTGCAAATAGATATGCTTTTATGCGTTTTTTTGGGAGGGGTGTGCATAAATCCTGACCCACACCCCACTAAGGCTGTGGTTTGATGATTGCAACTAAATCTCACATGTTAGACTTACAACTGCTATGTAATGGTTTAGATGAAAAGGAAGGTTCCTGCTAATTCATTCCTGCTGTGCATGTCAATGTAGTTTGTGCGCTGCCTTTTTGGCTTTTATATTCATTTTGTCTGTTTTTGCTTATGATAATCTTGCCATGTAACTTTTTAGGGGTTTGGGGCGAAGACTTCTGATCACATAAAAGGGTTAGTCATGCTTGTTATTAGCTTGATATGTATCCCTGCCATGTAAGTTTTTTGTGGTTTGGGGCGAGGACTTTTGATCACAAAAAGGGTTAGTCATGCTTGTTAGTAGCTTGATTTGTATCCCTGCTTTTCTAATGTGATTTGTTTAATGTGTCTAATTTGTAGTGTCCTACTCTTATAGATTGTAAACTCTTTTGAGCAGGGCCCTTCTAACTATATTATCAAATGCCGGAGTATCATTTCCATGCCTTTGTTTTGGCCCAAGTACATTAATGTACCAAATGTTTATACTCATGTTGAAATTAAAAGTTATTTGTTTTTTGCGTTGTATTTGACTTTTGCAGATTATGGGGTTTATTTACTATACCGCTGAGGCGCACATTTGTGCAACTGTGCGCTATTTAACGGCAGATATGCACAAATAGCGGTAAATAGTGCACATATGGAATTCACTATACCAGCTGGCGTTAAATAACGGCCAAACTTAAATTTACTATAGTGGCCAGGTCACAGATAACGGCTAACTCCTTACTCCAGCCCAGACCTGGAGTTGTGCAAATAGAAATAATGTTTGGAGCATGATCTGATCCCCTAAATTGTGCTAAAATATGCGGTATATTGTTTAAAGTTAATCTGCTTTTAAACTGTGTGAAAAAGTGATGTCTACACTGAAATATCTTAAAAAGTCTGAGAAGAGATAAATACCCCGTCTCGTTACTCCTAGGTACAGAGCACAGCTGAGCACAACTGAGCATGCTCAGACACAAAACAACTCTCAAAATAGCTCTCATGGAGTAATTCCTTGTGTAGTTAGTAAATAACAAAATGTGAGTTATTTTACACACACTTTTTGGGAGTGAAGATGAGCGTTATTTTGCCAAGTGCAAGTTTCTGCCATTCATTCTAATGGTACAATTGTTACTTTATCAAATAAATCCATTTAATGTTGAAAAGAAATGTATCTTTCTCTCAAAGAAATTCTCCTGGCAAAAACATTGCAAATTTGAGAATCTATTTTGTTTTTAAGAATACTAGAATGTGAAATATCTTACTGTTTTGTAAATATTTTTTTTTCTTGGTCAATTTCACTTTGCTGCTGTCCATGTCACAAAAAATATTTCCCTAAACTCACACAGATGTCTTTACAAACTACAAACAATACCATTGCTTATGAAAATTTTAATTTTTTATTTTTTTTATTTTTTTTAGAAAAACTTCAAATAGCACTGAAGAAATACATAAGAATACATCCGAACTTGTCATGTTGTTCAAACACAAACAACACCATTGCTTATGCAAATGTCAAATTAGTGTAATTTATTAATTTAATTCAATGATGAAAAATTTAAATAGATAGCCTGAAGTAGAAATCCTAACACCTGTCATTCCATCACCTATATGTCCACAGAACTGCAGGATATCTGTGTAAATAAGGAAGCTATGCAGCTTTGCAGTGGCTCCAAAGGTAGCTCAGCTGGTTAGCATTGTTTGTTTCTTGGGTTTGAATCCCACACAAGCCACATCCTGTAGTATTTTCGACTTATGATGTTCACACAACAAACATTACCATTGCTTATGCATATGTCAAACAGTATCCTTTTCTTGCCAAATTCTAATCGAAGAACAAAAGCAGAAATCCTAGCTCCTGTCATTCCATCACCTATATGTCCACAGAAATGCAGGATGTGTGTAGATAAGCAGGCTATGCAGCTTTGCAGTGGCTCCGAAGGTAGCTCAGCTGGTTAGCATTGTTTGTTTCTTGGGTTTGAATCCCACGCAAGCCACGTCCTGTTGTAATTTCTACTTATGTTGTTCACCCAAGTTTTTCACCCTGGCAGCACTGAGTTTCTGGGTTACAATTGTGAACATGATATTTAATGTCGAGAAATACTCTCATTTCCCTATGTTGTTAAAAATAACTTGGGAATACTGGCCTAACTTCTCTTTCGGTCAAAATGTTGTATTTTTGGGTAGGAGGGTTACACCACCATTGCAAATCTTCCCAGATACACTATCTAGGCCAAATAAAAATTGTTGTATCCCTTTACTCTCATAAAGAGCTGTAATTTATAGTACAAGTGTTAACATTGGGTCTTTGAGTCACGACGGTCCCACTTTTTGAACCCACTTGTTGTATTCATCTTTAATGTTGTCCTGCACCGAACGCACCCTAAGTTTGGGTTCTTTGTTTGTTACGATTGGTCGACTCGATGGAAGCCTCGGTGACGTTTCGACGTATCGGACGAATAGATGTGTGTAGGA
>BLSH010485095.1:357459-370348 GCA_018402905.1 Glandirana rugosa | reverse complement strand
TAAATCTCTAGTCCCCCTATCATACTCGGATGCATTTATACACCAGTTAAGATCGGTATGAGAACACCCCTCGCCTCATCACACACATTAGGGAGTGGAACCTTAACTCAAGGGAGGTCTACAGGTGTTGAGGGTGGCTTACTTCTTCGAACCGCTCAAACTCCGACACAAAACCACCTCCTTAGTTAGACCTCACAGGGCCGGGACTAAACAGTTCGTACCCCAGATTCCGTTACAAACTCAGCGGTGGGTAATAGTGGTAGGGGAGGTCGGTGATAATGGGTGGCGACTCAAACATTGCCTTAGACCCCATGCTTGACAAATCAGGGCCGGGACACTCCAGATTGATTCCTCCACCAAAACACAGCCTCAAACTCGCCAAGCTTCTTCATTCGGTGGGAGTTGTGGACATCTGGAGGGAACTCAATTCCAAGGTGAGGGATTACACACACTACTCCGCTCCCCACAAGAGTATGGCTAGAATTGACCACATATTTACGTAGGCTCATACTATCCCCCTGATCTCTAAATCATATATTAAGGACTCTCCCCTATCAGACCATTCGTATGTCGTAATCCTCATGAAATCTGACTTAAATCATAAAAGGAACCCTTACTGGCGTCTTAATGAGACTCTTCTGAACAACCCAGTTCACTGTACTTTGTTAGAAAAAGAACTTAAGGAATATTTTTTTACTGAATGATAATGGGGAAGCCACTCAAACAACATTATGGGCTGCCCATAAGGGGGTCTTGAGGGGGAAGATTATCCAACTAGTGACCAGACTCAGAAAGGAAAGGAAGGTAAATATTGAGAAGCTTGAACTGGCTTTTCATGATCTCTCCAAATCTCACAAGATGAACCCAACTCCCCAATCCAAGGCCAAGCTGGAAGCAGGAAGAGTAGCGCTAAACTTAGCCTTGACTACTAGTGCAGAGAAACAAATTGAATGGTCCAAAGCTAATTTCTACCTTCAAAGAGACCACATAGGCCCAAGGCTGGCTGCCAGGCTGTCCCCAAAATTTAAGACGTTCTCCTTCCCCTAAGATAAGGGACTCTTCCGGGGAATTGACCCAAAACCCACAACGAATTATGGCTCTATTTCAAGACTTTTATGCTAATCTCTACAAGTCGGGGAAAATGGCTAAGTCCCCTTCCCCCAACTCGTTTTTAAATAATATTGCTCTCCCCAGTCTCTCGGAGGAACATTCTGACTCTCTAGAACGGCCCTTCTCGGTAGAGGAGGTTCTGGAGGTGATTAAAAAACTCAGGAGGGGCTCTGCTCCTGGCCCTGATGGATTCTCTTCAGGTTATTACAAGACTTTTGCCCCCATCTTAGCCCCTATTTAACAAAGTTCTTCAATTCCTTACAGGCAGGGTCCACTCTGGCTTACGAGGCCAATCGGGCCTTCATATTGGTCATCCCTAAACCTGGTAAAGACCACTCGTATGTCAGCAATTATAGGCCCATATCTTTAATCAATAATGACCTTAAAATCCTGACTAAAATTTTAGCCAACAGACTGTCGAAGTTTATAGGTAACTATGTTCACAAGGACCAGGTGGGCTTTATACCGGGTAGACAGGGCACAGATCAAATCCGTAGAGCAGTAGACATCATTTTTCTCCTTAATTCGGGCTGGGATGGGGGTCCACATCAGGAAGGGTATCTTTTATCAGTGGACCTGTAAAAAGCTTTTGACTCGGTAGACTGGTCTTATCTTTTGAGATCCTCCATAGATGGGGCTTTGGCCTGAAATTCTTACAAATCTTGAGAGTTCTCTACTCCAATCCTAGTGCCCAGGTCAAACTTCAAAACTATTTTTCAGACGCCTTTAATATATCAAGGGGCACCAGGCAGGGATGTCCTGTGTCACCTCTTGTGTTCGCGATTGCAATGGAATCCCTCGCTATCGCCATTAGAGATGACCCAGGCATCCAGGGGGTGAAGTGTGGTTCACGCATGCAAAAATGTGCGTTATTTGCGGACGACCTACTTTTGTTTATATCATCTCCTCTCACCTCTACCCCTCGACTGATCCACCTCCTCCGAGAGTTTGGGGAGATTTCTGGGCTACACATAAATTGGTCTAAATCGGCAGCTTTAAATATCTCTACTCCAATAGACAATAGTTTTGTGTCTTAGAGAGCTATATAAGTTCACCTGGAACTCTAACAAATTACCTTATCTAGGGGTTAACCTGGCAGCTAGCATTAACCTTCTTTATGAGGCCAACTACCCTCCGTTATATAAAAAACTCTCAGATGATCTTATCAGATGGGATCAGGAGGGTCTTTCCCAGCTAGGGAGGATAAACTCAATCAAGATGACACTGCTCCCCAAGATTCTTTACTTTTTCAGAGCACTCCCTATTCCCATCAGAAAACCTCACTTGCTTAAATTACAATCAAAAATTTTGAAATTCATCTGGGGCCGGAAGGGCTATAGATGCTCCGCCAACGTACTATACAGGAGTCAAAAACAAGATGGTCTTGGTCTCACTCACTTATACAAATACTATCAAGCAGCCCAATTAACCCAATTTTCTTTGGAACAGAGTGTTTCACCTGCTTTGTAAACTCACGGGTCATCCGTTTCCTCAGAATCTTGAAACGGCACTTCTCAATTTCAGACCGGATGGCTTGTCCAAATACCTACTTAAACCTACTCACTTTATATTGCTTGGTGCCAAAATTACCATTGCTAGAGCTTGGAAACGCCCCTCAGTATCCTTTGCGGCAGCTAAACATAAGATTTCCTGGATCATGACTCAAGAAAAACTCGCAAGCATTATCTTAGACTCGGCTTCGAAATTCGACCTAAGTCTGGGAACCCTGGAAGAAATACTTGAATCTTCCTATCTGACTCTTGACCGTCTTCCTTCTCTCCTTCTCTTCTTCATGTTCTTCTCTGCTCTTTGTTCTCTCTGCTACTTTGTGCCTCTCCTCTACCGTTTGGTTATAACGATGTTGTTGGACTCTGATTATTGTAGGTCTACTAATTTTGTGGCTGGGTATAGGATTCGATGATATCTCCATAGCAACTTTGTATACATTCTTAGATTTGTCTTTTCTGATGTTAGAAATGTATGCAGCTTTGATACTGACCGTGCCGGGCCCCCACTAAGTTTTGGCTGGGTATTTTGGTCGTTTGGGCCTTCCTAAACGAGGGTGTCCACTTGCAATTAAGCCGGAGACGGTGTGAATGCCCCTGTTCACAGTGAGATCCCACTGTCCTCATAAGACTAAGCTGGAGTTCTCAGTTCATTTACCCATACACCCATACATCAGACCTGACCTCCCATTCCTTCCTACCCCCCCTTTTTTTTTTTTCCCCTCGGTTAGGGCCAAAGGAGGCACTGTCTTTTCCTTTGACATTATTTTACATTGCCTATGATTGCATATTTTTATTTTGATGCTTTGAAATTGTTTCCCTTCTTGTCTTGTGTGTTTTTTCTCTTGTTAAAATCCAATAAAATTCTTGAAACTAAAAAAGTGATTTTTATTTTTTTACAATTGGATTTGTAGTTTAGCAAAAACGAAGAAAAACTGGTTATTTTGAAAAATTATCGCTCTTTTTTTATTTAGAGCGGCGATCACAAATGACACAGAGGAGATCAAATATCACCAAAATAAAGCACTATTTGTGGGTAAAAAAGGACACAAATTTTGTTTGGGTACAACGTCGTACTACCGTGCAATTGTCAGTTAAATCAACTCAGTGCCAAATCGCAAAAAGTGCTCAGGTCCTAAAGCGTGGATTCCTTCCGTGACTGAAGTGGTTAAAGGAATATTTTTTTTTCACTTTAACAATTATTAAAACCACTGCTCCTGAAAAAAAAAATAGAAACTTTTTTTCTATTCAGACATGTCCCCTGGGGCTAAGGCTGTTAAAATTAGAGAGAGGGGTGGTATTTTTTTTTTTATGGCAATGAACTTGCATACAACCACAAGTTCAAGCCCAGCCAACATCAACATGTAACCTGAGAGGCATCTTCACAGGCAAATAGAGGCAGCATGTGTGCTATTTTACTCCAGTCTGTGAGAGTTGAAGTTGTAATTGCCTTTAATTGGGAGTTATTTTAAGTCACTGCTGGAGGAGATTTGGGAGGTATAGTAAATCAGGGCCTATAAATACATATTGCAAACTATTCATACCCCTTAAAATCTGTATTAAATCTAGTTGCATACAAAAGTATTTGGTTGTGCACACATGCAAGTCCTTGAGTAGAAAGTGTAATGGGTGGAGGGGAAAGAAAAACCCCAAAAAACAAAAAAAAAAAATGCCTGCTCCAAAGCTGAATTTCAGGGCTCTACTAATTATTTTGTGGACAAGGTAAGCCATGAAATATGTCAACTAAATGTTGATAACTATGTCAACTAAATTAAGAAAAAAATACCCCAAAATCAATTGTTTAAACAAAATTTGGCGTGGAGTCCCCCCAAAATTGATACCAGGCCCTTCGGGTCTGGTATGGATGTTAAGGGGAACTCAACACCAAATTTTTTAAAAAATTGGCATGGGGTCCCCCCAAAATCCGTACCAGGCCCTTTGGATCTGGGGTAGATTTTAAGGGGAACTCCATTTCATATATAACTATGGGGCGTGGTCACCAGATGGTGTCATCCAGAGACCTTGCCCCCTTGTGACATCAAGGGAAGTCAGAAGGGGGGGGGTCTCTGTGATATCATCTGCCCCATTGCATCATTTTTGGTGAATGGGTAGGGGCACCCCATACTCATTCACATGGGGGCAGGGATCTGGGGGCCCCCTTGGGCACCCCAAAGCACCCTTCCCATGTTGAGGACAAGCGGGCTGATATGGTTTAGGAGGGGGGGTGCTTGCTCACCCCCACCATCCTGACCTGCCAGGTTGCATGCTCGGATAAGGAGTTAAAGACGGATGGTCCTGTACTGATGGGGTGTGTATGGTGGATAAATTGAACTTCTGCCCCTATTGTTACCACCCCAAAAAGGGTGTAATGAATAAGTGAAGATAAGCATAGTAGGCGTGGCGCTGTTCTCGAGTGTGTGTACACAAATTAATTAAAGTGCTGGTGTTAAAGCTAGTCCTATTCCAGTGCTATATAAAAACGTAAATTCCTTGATGAATAGATTAAAGTACTTATACAAATGCTGCTCTTCAGTGTATATATATATGTGTCAGTGCTAAATAAATATACATAAATAAACTCCTTAATACTTAAATACATAAATTAAATTGCATAAGCAAGTGTAAAGTGCATGAATTAATACAGAAGAAATGTAATTGTTAAAAGTTCATTTTTGCAATCCATATGAAAAGTGATCCAAATAAAGTGACTAGTGCTCTTAAGTTTGAGTACTTGCTGCCAGACTCCAAGCATTCCTGTCCTGCAATGTCCTGTCCTGAGTTTCATGCTGATACATCATACTGAATTGTTGCAGGACAAGAATGCTTGGAGTCTGCAGGTGGTTAATGAATTGTGGATTCCTTATCTGTTTCTCTGATGGACGATCATTTGGAAAGTGTTTCCCAGACGGAGACCATCTTGGAGAAAGAGGAATACTAAGGACAGATCTGGACCCACTGCACAGTGGCACAAACTGTGGAAGCACTGTACCCTGGGAAGGGGTGAATATTTCTGGTAAGTGCACACCCACAAGAGCACGTTAAAGAGCACCAAGGCTCCAAAGAGCATCTGTTACTTCACGAATAGCGCCGTACCTCCTTGTTGGGTGAATTCTTTTGGTGAGTTCATTACCATAGGGGGGCAGCAGACACATTTGGAGATCAACATAAAGTTCTTTGTCCTAGCTCTGAAGTCCCAGGACAGCATAGCCAGCAACTGTATCCCTCCTTGTCAGGAACATCTCCCCTACACTGTCCATAAACAGCGGGAATCCTGTCCCTACTCTATACACTTGGCAAATGGGTGCCAATTTCAGTGGGACAGTGCTATTTATTAGCATTGCCCTCACCAAAATGGCCACGGAGGTCACCAAGTGTTGTAGCATCCAGTCGAACAGCTGCTCTCCTAATGACACCACCTAAAGAAGGCTTCAGAGTAACAAAATTCCTCTCGTCCTCCATTCCCTCTGTGCAGTGGCCAGCAACACAGCACCACCTGCAGAGGGGAGGATAAATGGCTCATGCCTACATATTGATCTAAACCACACTCCCCACCTCCACCAGCATTATGTACGTGGCCAGCCAATCCTCTCCTTCCTGCTGTCTGGTGTGCACCACAGTATCAAAAAGATTTCTATGGAGTTCTACCGTATATATTGGAAGACAGCAGGATCTGAACCTACCATTTGCTGGCTTAGTTCAGCAGTACTGAACTGATCCGACTGCACCTGCCAGCAATCAGTTCCTGATCCAGCAATAATTAAAAATGTACAGTATTTGTGGCTCTTTTTACTCAATAATATAACATGTATAAGCCACAAGTAAGTTATTAGTGACAGACTTTTTGTGCTGATTGCCAGGATATATGGAAATCAGTGCAGGTTATAAGAGATCAGCAGCACTGTGACTAAATTCCAGGTCTCCTCTAGGAATTGTCTATTGCTCTCAACAATGTGTCTCTATCAGTGCCAGGTATCGGCACCATTTTCGTCAAGCCCAAAGACACTACTGCATGTTTGATAGCAGCAATGTTTAAATGTAGGCCATCACCATATTCAACAGCCATACCCAGTAAGAAGGAAATCTTCTGCAGCAGTGGAGGTTGTGTTACAATGGGACATGACCTTCTAATTGGCCCTATCAGGTTATATCACCATCCTATCCCTGACTGCTGTGACCCACACAGACACTATAATCTGTGTAGTAGCAACTCAAGTCATCAACACTAGAGTTGAGCGAACTTCTAGAAGTCCGGGTTCTGCTGGTACGGCCGAACTTCGGGACAAAGTCCGGGTTCGGGTTCGGACATCAAATGGGGACCCGAACTTTTAGGCACAAAAATGGCTGTAAAATAGTCCTGGAAAGTCCTAGAGGTCTGCAAAAGGAAGGAAATGGGGGTAAGGGTGGGACAAGTGACCTACAAAGAAATGGGGACAGGGAAATAACTTTAAATATTTTTTAAAAAATAAAAACATAAAAAAAGCAAAAATGGAGGTGGATGTGGACCATCTTCAAACTAGGTCTGAAAAGTATTAATTAATGGTAGAAGCCATATAACTGTTCTAAAATCATCTTCAAACTGTGTCAAAAAAAGTATAAATAAGCCGGGAGAATCCATATCACTGTTCTGCAAACATCTGGAAGCTGTGTGTGTCACTTTAAATAAAACCGGGAGAAACCATACTACTGTTCTGCAAACATCTGTAAAGTCTGTGTGTCACTTTAAATACAACCGGGACTAACTGAACTACTGTTCTGCAAACATCTGTAAAGTCTGTGTGTCACTTTAAATATAACCGGGACTAACTAAACATCTGTTCTGCAAACATCTGTAAAGTCTGTGTGTCACTTTCAATATAACTGGGACTAACTGAACATCTGTTCTGCAAACATCTGTAAAGTCTGTGTGTCACTTTCAATATAACCGGGACTAACTGAACATCTGTTCCGCAAACATCTGTAAAGTCTGTGTGTCACTTTCAATATAACCGGGACTAACTGAACATCTGTTCTGCAAACATCTGTAAAGTCTGTGTGTCACTTTCAATATAACCGGGACTAACTGTACATCTGTTCTGCAAACATCTGTAAAGTCTGTGTCACTTTCAATATAACCGGGACTAACTGAACATCTGTTCTGCAAACATCTGGAATGTGTGTGTGAAACTACAGCATAGAGAAGAACAGGTATATGGTTTCGCTCTGCTATAGTTTCAAACACAGTTTGTAGATGTTTGCAAAACAGTGATAACATATTACTCATATAACTCATATAACTCATTACTGCACCAATGGCCATCTTTGTGCTAGTTGCCACTGTACCAATACTCATTTCTGTGCTTACTACCACTGCAGTAACATGCCTTTCATATTCTGTTCATTAAAAAATGGGTACAGGTTTGCTAGTGAACTTGAGGCAAGAAAGTCACAAATAAAAGTCAACACTTCATTTACTATGATGTTGTGTGAGTTTTATTGAAAAGTGGTATAACCCTTTAAAGGGCTTTGATCATGAAAATAGAAAGTAAACAATCAGCCAGTATATGGTTAACAAGACATTAAACTATTTGTCTTATTTTGGTTCATTGCAAAGGTTGTTTTGCCAGTCAAAAATGTCAAAATTCGAAAAAGTTTGACAAACAGTTACAGACTGACTGTTTCACAGTAGAAATGTGTGAGACAGTTCAATACACTTTGTTTTGTATTGTGCAGCACCAGTTGGCACCAATAAATTGATCAAAATAGATTCATTGCTGTAGTTGGAATTTATAGTATATAAGCTTCCCCTATATGTCTAATCTTATCAATATCCATGAGAGAATTTCTGCAAGAAAATATAAGAATTATCATAGTATAAGGAGTATAAGAAACAACACAATACGACTGATTTTAGTGGATGAACAGTCGGTACGTTTTGAAAGTAGAACTACGAACAAAATAAAATGCAATCTGTCACTAGCATAAGCACAGCTATTTTTGTTTTTCTGTGTATTGCCTCTTGATCCTGCCAGTAGTTCTGTTGTTTTTCATCTTTCTACAGACCAAGCTGTCCAGCAAAATTGGAAGTTAGAGGATAGTGGAAAACCATTTACCACTGATAGGGGTGGTTTCAACAGTAAGCTTTTATTTGTAAAGTTAAAACCTTTATTCATAAAAGGAATAAAAAATGTTGCTGTAATTGCTTATCAAGTGTTAACTCCAGTTAGGTTTTAAGTACTAGCTCATTTAGCATTACCCCCTCCACAGGTTGATAATGCTGCTGCCCAAGGGTGGCTACTTTGATCAGATACAATGGAGGAATGAAGTATCCATCCTAAAGCTGTGTACACACTTTCAGTCTATTTTCATTCAACCAGTAAGTTGAAAAAAAATAAAAAATGCCGGATCGCTCGCTGCATCAACACAAGCGATGTTGTTGCAGCAATCTCTCTCCCTTTAGACAATCTATTCTCACAGGGAGACTCCACCCCCACCCCACTATAATACACTGAACATTGCTCACAGCCATTGCGAGCGCTTATTAAATGCTGGTTTTCCAGTATGACTGTTCCACAGAAACTACTATGTATCCCATATTAATTCACATAAGAGAGGGCCAGTATATGGGGGCCTCCTTAATAAAGGCGGCTTCCAGATTCTAATTATCTCCCTTCCCACAGATCACTGGACCAGGGTTGTGGGGTAGAGCCCCTGTCCTTGTCAACATGGAAACAAGGGGCTTTGCCAAGGGAAGTCCTCTGTGACAAGATACCCCCCCCCCCATGTTAAGGCCATGTGGCTTGCTTTTGGAACATAGCTGAGCATGGGACTATCTTCTTACAGGAATTTAGATGTCATCGATTATGGGTCTAAACCTTCTTGTTGCCAACCTGACACAACCCTGGGTCCTGGCCTGATCCTTCTGATTGTGTAACTTCACGCATTTTGCCTTGAAGTCTCCTGAAGAAGTGCAATTCATGAAACATATTGAGATAAAATATTTCTTCTCCCTCCACTCTTCAGCAATATGTGATCTGTACTTGGGATGGCAGCCTTTACACACACATGAACTTTAATGGCATCCCAGTCTAAGTCAATATTGAGTTGGCCCACCTTTTGCAGCTATAACATCTTCAACTCTGCTGGGAAGACTGTCCACAAGGTTTAGGAGTGTGTCTATGGGAATGCTTGACATTTGTGAGGTAAAGCACAGATGTGGATGAGAAGACCTGGCTTGCAGTCTTTGCTCTTATTCAACCCAAAGGTGTTCTATCGAGTTGAGGTCAGGACTCTATGAAGGCCAGACAAGTTTCTCCACTCCAAACTCGCTCATCCATGTCTTTATGGACCTTGCTTTGTGCACTGGTGCGCAGTCATGTTGGAACAGGAAGGGGCCATCAACAAATTGTTCCTACAAAGTTGGGAGCATGAGATTGTTCAAAATGTCTTGGTATGCTGATGCCTTAAGAGTTCCCTTCACTGGAACTAAGGGACCAAGCCCAACCCCTGAAAAACAACCCCACATTATAATCCCTCCGCCAAATGATTTGGATTTTACAAAATAGCTCAAGCTCTGTCAGATTGGATGGAGAAAGTCGGCAAACAGCAATTTTTAAGTCTTGCCACAGATTCTCAATTGGATTTAGGTCTGGACTTTGATTGGGTTGTTCTAAAACATGAATATGCTTTGATCTAAACCATTCCATTATAGCTCTGGCTGCATGTTTAGGGTCGTTGTCCTGCTGGAAGATGAACCACCGCCCCAGTTTCAAGTATTTTGCAAACTCTAAAGTCTCGTACACACGCTTCGATTGTCGTACGACCGTGCTTCTGATTTTTGTCAAAAGAGTGTGTCCATGATTTTGTAAGGCATACTGACTATACGAAAATTGTCGTTCGACAAAGGCGAATGCAGTGATGTAATATGAGCGTATAAAGAGGAAGTTCATTTTTGGTGCGCCACCCTTTTGGGCTGCTTCCGCTAATTTCCCTATTTAAAAGACATTAAAAGGGATGATAATGTGTGCTGCATTTCGTAATTTCAATTGCTGTGTCACGAATGTTAATTCTGGATTACGATTGCCAGTTTACACAACTGAACCCTTCTGGGTTGTTCCTTGATTCCAAACATGCATGTTTGTACTTTTGACTCTTGTACACACCTTCCGAACATCGGACGTGGCAATGTCGACAGACAAAAATTTACTAGTCATACACATCCAGCCTTTGTCTGACGAAAAAAGCAAATCGGCTGTCAAAAGGAGCATACTAACGGTAAGAATTTAGTACGACAGGCCGTCGAATGGCAATTCCCGTCCAAATTTTGCATCGTGTGTAACCATAACAAGTTTTCTTCTAAGATTTCCCTGTATTTGGCTCCATCCGTCTTCCCATCAACTCTGACCAGCTTCCCTGTCCCTGCTGAAGAAAACCATCCCTACAACCTAATGCTGCCACCACCATGCTTCACAGTGGGAATGGTGTGTTCAGAGCAATGTGCAGTATTAGTTTTCCGCCACACATAGCATTTTGCTTTTAGGACAAAAAGTTCAATTTTGGTCACATCTGGCCAGAACACCTTCTTCCACATGTTTGCTGTGCCCCCCACATGGCTTCTTATAAACCACAAACGGGACTTCTTCTGGCTTTCTTTCAACAATGCCTTTTTATTTGCCACTCTTCCATAAAGGCCAGATTTGTGGAGTGCACGACTAATAGTTGTCCTGTGGACAGATTCTCCCACCTGAGCTGTGGATCTCTGCAGCTTCTCCAGAGTTACTCTGGACTTCTTGGCTGCTTCTCTGATTAATGCTCTTCTTGCTTGGCCTGTCAGTTTAGGTGGATGGCCATGTCTTGGTAGGTTTGCAGTTGTGCCATACTCTTTCAATTTTCGGATGATCTATTGAACAGTGCTCTGTGGGATGTTCAAAGCTTGCAATATTTTTTCATAACCTAACCCTGCTTTAAACTTTTCCACAACTTTATCCCTGAGCTCTCTGGTGTGTTCCTTGGCCTTTATGATGCTGTTTGTTCACTTAGGTTCTTTAACAAATCTCTGAGGGTTTCACAGAACAGCTGTATTTATACTGAGATTAAATAACACACAGATGAACTCTATTTACTAATTAGGTGACTTCTGAAAGCAATTGGCTCCACTAGATTTTAATTAGGGATGTGGGAATAAAGGGGGCTGAATACAAACGCATGCCACACTTTTCACACATTTATTTGTACAAAAAAATTGAAAACCACTTATCATTTTTGTTCCACTTCACAATTATGTGCCACTTTGTGTTGGTCTATCACATAGAATCCCAATAGAATTCATTTACATTTTTGGTTGTAACATGACAAAATGTGGAACATTTCAAGGGGTGTGAATACTTTTTCAAGGCACTGTAACTAATTTAATAAATGTACTGTATATCATTAACCTTCATGTCTGCGTCTACTCCTCTTTTCATCACATACCTGTACAAAATATTGCACATTGAATTCAATTGGAGACAACTCATGAATATGAGATTCCTCAATTTGTAAGGTATTAGACAAACAGGGAGCTGGGCACTGCCACGGAGGACATGTACTAAACCAAAAATGTTTATTTTTAATACCATTTGACATGGAGCAGGTATTTGGGTCCCTGCAGTCCTGGACTGCTAGAAGAGGGATGTGGTAAAGGGGCCCCTGTTCTCATCAACATGGGGACAGGTTGCCTTGCTGGGGGGAGACTGGCAAGGTATGATATTTAGAGTTGAGCGAACCTGAACTGTAAAGTTCGGGTCCGTACCGAACTTTGGGGTGTCCGTGACCCCGACCCCGTACATTTGAAAAAAAGTTTGGGTTCTGGGTTTGGGTTTTTGATCACACATGTTGAATAGCTGCAGGGCAGCCAATCAACAAGCGTTTCACTGGTTTGCCCTTAGAAGCCATCACAGCCATGCTTACTAATGGCATGGCTGTGATTGGCCAGTGCATCATGTGACCCAGCCTCTTTATAAGCTGGAGTCACTTAGTGCTGCATGTCACATGCTCTCTGGCTAGTGTAGGGAGAGGATGCTGCCGGCGCTGTGAGGGACAGATTGCAGATATAATAACATCTCATCCTGCATTACAGAACAATCTGATTGTGGATTAGGTAGAGATTACTACTACTACTGCTTTTAGGGACAGATTGCAGATCTAATAACATCTCATACTGCATTACAGAACAATCTGACTGGACTAGGTAGAGTCTACTGCTTAGAGGGACAGATTATTGTTCTAAAATCATCTTCTAGTTCTATAGGGTCAGGTTT
>BLSH010485095.1:342092-352423 GCA_018402905.1 Glandirana rugosa | reverse complement strand
GGTTACGAAAATACACTGATGAGACTGTTAAAACGTAAACAAAAACAACAGAACTAAATAACTGGAAAAACAACATTATTTGAAAACAAAAATATGTTTTGTCACCAACGAGTTGGATAAATTTCAGGGAAAGACACCCCCTTAAAGAAACATATCATTGTTAGACAGTCTGACAGGGGTTTAGATAGGTGAAAGTCCACTAGGGACTTTTGAAAAGAGAAGTCCTATCGGATAAGACGGAGGTGGATTGTTGATGTGATAATGAAAGAAGTAGTAAGTAGTAAAAGAAAGTAATAGTGTAGTTGTTAGGTGGAGGCAGAATAGGCTATCCTGAAGAGAAAAGTTTTCAGGGATCACCTGAAAGTGGATAGATTTGGGGACAGTCTGACAGATTGTTACTATACAAAGAAATTCCCCCACAGAAAGGGACTTTAAATAGGTTGAGCAACCACTGTTTTGTATAAAAACAAAAGTTTATTACAACAAAAAGGTCAATAAATCAAGACAACAAAAACAAATGCAAAATTGTCAGAGTAGTCACATAAAAGCATTGGCATTAAAAATGTTCACATTAGTATTGCACCAGTGTTGCCTTAGAAAGGTGTTGATTAAGGGGGCACAGTTGATGGGCCGCAAAGAGTGTGGTTTACCCTCTGCGATGGAATGTGGTTACCCGACATATATGTTTTGAAACCTTCACGCCCTTCATCAGGGGTAACTGTGCAACAGATTGTGGCAACCGAATATAACCGAAATATAAATGCTAATGCTTTTATGTGACTACTCTAACAATTTTGCATTTGTTTTTGTTGTCTTGATTTATTGACCTTTTTGTTGTAATAAACTTTTGTTTTTATACAAAACAGTGGTTGCTCAACCTATTTAAAGTCCCTTTCTGTGGGGGAATTTCTTTGTATAGTAACATATGATGGGATGAGGTTGCAACCATCAATTATCCTAGAGACTGTATGGTATATTAACAGTCTGACAGATTGGGGTAGGGAATTCCAGAGGATAGGAGAGGTTCAGGAGAAGTCCTGGAGGCGAGTATGGGAGGAGGTGATGAGGGAGCTGGAGAGCAGGAGGTCTTGGGAGGAACAAAGAGGACGATTGGGTTGGTTTTTTGAACAGTGTTGTGGATGGCTTTGTAACTTATTGTTAATATTTTGAATTTAATTTGTTGGGCGAGTGGGAGCCCATGGAGGGATTGGCAGAGAGGGGTGCTGACGCTGAGTGGTTTGTAAGGTGGATGAGTCTGGCAGCAGCATTCATGATGGACTGAAGGGGGATAGTCTATTTAAAGGTAGGCCAATGAGGAGGGAGTTGCAGTAGTCAAGGCAAGAGATGACCAGGCAGTGAATCAGCTTTGTGGTTTCATTGGTTAGGAAGGGACATATTTTAGAGAGGTTGCGGAGGTTGAGATGGCAAGCCTTGGAAAATGACTGGATGTGGGGCCAAAAGGAGAGTTCAGAGTCCAGGATAACACCAAGCACCCTGACATGTGGGGATGGGTGGATGGTTGTGCCATTGCTTGTGACAGAGAAATCAGGGGAAGAGGCACGTGGGGGAGGAAATATTATGAGTTCAGTTTTGGACAAGTTGAGTTTGAGGAAGTGATGTGACATCCAGGCAGATATGTCAGTATCATAGATGTCACAGAGTTCTTCCACTCCTTTCTCTACTCATTTTACAGAAGAATGTTTAGGGCAAGAGAAGAAGGTAGTGCAATGGAAATGAGAGTGCTATGGTGCAATGGCATCTACGGCATGATGGTAGAAGAGAACAGGGGAGGAGAAGAGAGAAGAGAGGTAGAAAAGTTAAGGGGGTGGAGAAGAGACGGGGGTTAAGGGGGGAGGGGAAGCAGAAAGAAAATCAATGTATAACCATGGTTGCAGTATGCGACTCTAAGGTTGTGCATCTGTCCATTTCACAGCAGAAAATACTTGCACTTTAAAACATTTGCATGGTAATTACATACATTTTAGAACTGTTGGAACTACCTTCTCGTGCCAGCATTCCAGCATGTTCACAAAGAAAGTAAAGTTTTTGCTTTACATTCAAGATGAAAATATGTCCCTCCATGCTACAGTACATTTGCTATATTCTTGGCAGATTCTTGGAAGCATATTTGGTAGTTCATATGCCATTCTACATCTTTTCAGATCACAATCATTCCAAAAGCAACAGACCGTGATATTTCAAAGCACAGAGTTATTATTGCAGTAGGAAGAACATGCTGAAAGAGGACATCTGCTATTAGGAAGAATAATTTTAGTTCTGCACTAATATCTGAATTTTGTATATACATTGGTGGGCTACCACATATGTTAATGCTAATAGAGAACAAATCTGCAATAGCAGTACTTTGTAAGAAAGTCATTTATAGCTGGATAAATGAATGCATACATTACATCATGCTGTTGCTAGCTTATGTTTCTCTCTCTCTCTCTCTCCATCATTTTATATATCCACTAAAGGAGGAGCCCATGTTCACGTCAAATACCTGAACAGGTTGAGAGTGAAGTTCTAATTTGTAAGATTCTATTTCTATCACTAGGAAAGAATATTAGCGGGTTATCAAAGAAGCTGTTTTTAGAGTAACAACATAAGACTGATAATAAAGAAGAGGGTTTAATAGATAACTGAAGCCAGAAAAAAAAACATATTGCAACTTTCAGTCCTTAGGTGTGCTGATTGCTTTAGTTTTCTTTTTTTTTCAAGCTAAGAACATTTTAAACAAATACAGAAAATACCTGTTGATTTTACCAGAAATGTAGTGTCCTAGCCAAATCATTTGAGCGGCACCGAAGAATATCCTCCTTCCTAGCATGATTTTTGGGGAATCCACTCAAAGGCCTTTTCAGTGAGTTCACGCCTGCTGGGAATTATGCTTTAAGGGTTTGTTGACCCACTTTTTTTTACAACAAAAGTAAAAGCTCCTTAAAGCAAACTGTTGCTCTTGCAGGGGTTTCCACCATCACCTCACATACAAATGAAAATGACACTAGCCTCCTGGCTCGCTTTTGCAGCTCTGCTGCTCAGGCCTCAAATGCAGACCATTTTGCTGGTCCTATAGGCCATTACACAGCATTGTTGTGCTTGTGTACACCTCAGTACCTCCTACAGATCCCTGCTACACCTATAGGGTTCACTCTGCCCTCTTGCATCTCCCAACTGCACTCACTGGGCTCACTCTGCAATCTCGCCCTGTCCAGGGCAAGGGACCTCCTGGCTCCCAATCTTACCACCAACACTTCTATTTTTAGAACCTATTTACACTATTCCATTTTACCACATTCATTTTATTGCATGAAAATTAATTTCAAATAATAATTTTACATAGGTGACCATATGGGCACCTATGCATGGGTGACTCTTGCAGATAAATGTGAATAAGCTCTAAATGAAACCTAGGCATGCAATTAACTGTTTAACCACTTCAGCCCCGGAAGGATTTCCAGCTTTAGGACCGGAGCCCTTTTTGCGATTCGGCACTACGTCGCTTTAACTGAAAATTGCGCGGTAGTGCGACGTTGTACCCCAACGACATTTGCGTCCTTTTTTTCCCACAAACAGAGCTTTCTTTTGGTGGTATTTGATCACCTCTGCATCATTTCTGATCGCCGCTATAAACAAAAGAAGAGCGACAATTTTGCAAAAAAAAACAAATTTCTTACTTTTTGCTAGAATACAAATCAAAAAAAAAATATAAAAAAACATTTTTTTCACCGTTTTTGGCCGATTTATATTCTTCCTCATATTTGCGATAAAAAAATTGCAATCAGCGTTTATTGATTGGTTTGCGCAAAAGTGGTCGCGTTTACGGATGATGAGAATTCATTTTTGTTTTTTGTTTTTTACTAGTAATGGCGGCGATCTGCGATTTTTAGCGGTACTGCGATATTTCAGCGGACATGTCGGACTATTTTGACACTTTTTTGGGACCATTGGCATTTATACAGCGATCAGTGCTATAAAAATGCACTGATTACTGTGTAAATGCCATTGGCAGTGAAGGGGTTAACCTGCAGGGGGCGCTCTAAGGGTTAACTATGTTCCCTGGGCGTGTTCTAACTGTAGGGGGACTGTACTAGCTGGGGAAGGAAAGTGGTCACAGCCTTCGTATACAGGAAGGCTGTGATCACAGCCCTTCCCCCTTCACACAGAGCGGAGGTCCGTGTTTACATACACGGACCTCCGTTCCTCCGCTCCGGGGGGGCCATCGCAGGTAGCCGGCGGCAATCGAAGCCGCCGCACCCGCTCCCTGGCCCCCCCTGGACACAGTGAGCGCACAGGCGTGCCTCCGGCGGGGCGCGCGCGCTCACTAAACTCGTTCCCGCAGCCGCCGTCGTATGACGGCTTTTTTCGGGAACGAGCCACTTTGTCGCCGTCAATTGCCGACCAGCGGTCGGCAAGCGGTTAAGAGGTTCACTAACAGGTGCTATATCTGGATTATATTTTAGACTGGATTCACACTATTGCGAATTGGATTGCAGCTTTCCCCACATCCATTTCGCATGTCAGGAGATCATGAGTGTCTCTCTATGGAGCCGGTTCACACATCTCCAGAGCCTCCTGTGTGTCTTTTGATCCGTTTCAAGTCTAAATCCAGGCAAAACTTTGGACTAAAATCGGACCTGAAACAGTGAACCGGGACCCCTGCTGTGAGCCGCTCCATGCGGCAGTGTGAACCAGCCTTACACAGTAATTCACTAACCAAAGAAAACTATGCACTTTTGTGGATATTTCTGAGTTCATAAATAGCATCACTGGCTATGCCAAAGAAAACAGTGATTATTTCTAGAGGTGCACCGAATGGAAATTTTGGTACCGAAACCGAAAATGCAGGGTGCACTTGGCCGAAAAGTGAAACTGAAACCGAAAATGACAGTTTTTGGAAAAAAAAATGTTTATATATAATTGTATTATATTCGACAGCATCTCTCTCCATTGAGGACCGCTTGGACACCCTCAGGCAGGCAGTTACAAACTGCCAAGAAACACTTACCAACAAAATAGATTTGGTTCAGACAGATTCGCAGAGACCTGGATTGCTTCCATGAACGTGTGACAGAGGTGGAGCGGAGGGTATCGGAAGTGGAGGATGGCCATCGTGAACGACACTCAGACTTACACACACTATAGGGCAAAGTAAAACAACTGGAGGTGAGGGCTGAGGATGCCAAAAATAGGAATCTCAGAAACACCTTAAGCATTATTGGCCTCCCTGAAGGAGCTGAACGAGCTGATCCGGTAACCTTTGTGGAACAGCTGCTCCCCACACTCCTGCCCAGAGCACGATTCTCTCCGCATTTCTCCGTCGAGCGAGCCCACCACATGACAAAATTTCGATTCGGTCCTAAATTCCTTTCCTGGTTACAAATGCTCTATGCCAGTTCGAAGTCCCCACAAATGACAATGTCTCCACTTATTTTCCCCTTGGGAGAGGAACTCGCCAAGGCTGCCCATTGTCTCCAGGACTATTTGCTCTGGCCCTGGAGCCACTGGCGGCACTAATTAGGACTGACTCGGGAGTGCAGGGAATTAAAGTGGGACCGATAGAAGAATAATTGTCCACCTGTAACACCTGACGTAACCTTCCCTTGACACCGGTAGGGCGTGTTAACCTATTAAAAATGGTATACTTCCCAAAATTCCTCTATTTCTTCTGTAACACCCCAATGTGAATCCCAAGGGCCTTCTCCAAACACATTGAGGGGGTGGTAATATTGTGTATTCGGGGGGCGCAACCTCAGAGTCGCGAAACAGACACTATATCTTCCATTGTTGGGTGGAGGCCTGGCACTTCCCAACTTCCAGCTATACTATTGGGCTGCGGTTCTCATTATGGTGAGGTGGTGGTTCTCACAGCCAGAACAAAACCCAGCAGTTAGACTAGAAGCTGCCATACTGGGCTCATATGCAGCTCGAAGCAACATTGTCTTTAGGGGAGCCAAGGCCTACCTTTCCACTACCGAGCGCATGGTTACTACGATCACAGCCTGGCAGCAGGCAAAGAAGATGTACTGGAAACCAAATCACTTCTCACCACACACCCCTCTATGGGGAAACCCAATGCTCCCTCATCTACAGACCTTGCCTGACCCAACGGTATGGGCTGGTAAAGGCATCACCACTCTTAAACACATCTTAAAGAATGGCTCTCTTATGCCCTTTCATGACTTGAGAAATAATTACTCGATACCCCCCTTGTTCCAATTCCGGTGCTGGTAATTGAGACATGCTGTGAGAGCACATTTCCCTAAACCAGTAGTTCTGTAATTGGATTCCATGGAAAGATTACTCACATCTGGGGTGATGGGCAAACCCTTGTCTTCTCTGTATCTCTATCTCACTGAGGCACACGACCTTAAACCCACTAGAACCATGGACAAATGGAGGGCTGATGTTCCGGAGCTAGAGGAGGAAGACTGGGAAGACTGTATATCCACTTTCATACCCTCTCTAATTTTAGCCAGGGACAGATTCATACAGTTAAAATTCTTACACATATATAATTATTATATTATACTCCACAAAGATTGGCAAATATTCACCTCTCACGTGACCCACTATGCAGTAGATGCAAAACAGCGATATGCTCCTTTTGGCATATGGTTTGGACTTGCCCCAAACTAAACCTTTATTGGAAGGCTGTTGCAGACACGCTAGAGTCAGTGACTGGCCTACACCAGACCCCAAGCTGATGCTGTTAAGCTACATGGAAGACATTGAGGGAGACAGATACACCAAATTATGCTTGACATATACCCTATTTTATGCCAGGAGGGAAATCTTGTTTCATTGGAAATCTACGGACCCACCTACAAAATCTGTCTGGTTGAAAGCGGTTAACTATGTATTACCATTGTATAGAATAATGTATGAGAGTAGACGCGGCCCTATAAAATTCAATAAAATCTGGACAAACTGGATAGAGATATGTAGTGGAGAATAGACTTGTATCGGACTGGGTGCCCGACCTCTAGGTCAAACCTTAAATGTCTGAGATCCTTTAAGAGCCCTGCCCGCTCACCTCCTTTTCTTCTCCCCTGGTTCCCCCTCCCTTTCTGCCTCCCGCCCCCTCTCTACCTCTCCACTTCTCCTTCGCTCCCCTTCCCTTCCCCTCCTTACTATTTCCCCTTCCCACTAACCTGCTCCTATCTTCCATCTCCCTCTATTCCTGACCATATATCCCCCCCACCCCCCGGAGAATCATATTAACCTGAGTGAGGTTTTTCTTGAACAAGGAAAAGTGTGCTGGTGATAATGTACTGCATGTGATTACTCAATGGTAACAGCATTGACACTGTCTCAATATAACCCTGTATCGCACAGCAAACAGTTTTGTGACTCTGTGATTAACCCTGCTGATTTTTTAAATAAACGTTATCCGTTAAAAAAATAAGAAAGAAAAGCTCAAGAAAAATGTATCCCTTTAAATTCTACGTATAGCTTCACAATAGCACCAAAAATGCACCTCCTTGTTGAAATGCGTTGAAAAGCACAGTAAAATCGTGGCAAAATTGCCACAAATTTCTTATAATATCACAACGAATTTGTGGCGAAATCATGTGCAGATAACACCATTTTCGCCCAATAGGTTTCCCTGCCCGGAATTTCGGTTCATCTCTAATTATTTCACTTGCATTTAGTAGACATTAGGGACTAGTTTTGGCTCTACCATGTTCGTGGTCATGGAGAAATAATGTGACATTTCATCACACCAAATGCTTTGTAGCAATAATGCAATGCAAAGGCCTTGAACTTAGGTCAGCTGGCTTAGACGTGTCAATAATGCAGGCTTTGTTATGTGTCAGCCCCCTCACTATAAAAATGTGCAATCTCTGTGGTTTCTGGCAGTAGCTCTTCTCCCTGTACCACCTGAGATGCTGGACAGCTCTATGTCAGATTCCACAATTTCACCTTGTACCTTGTTAATGATGATCCTTGAACTCTTTGCTCCTTTTACAAACTTCCTCATTTAGGCCATGTCTCTGAACTTCCTTTTTGCCAGCTTATTGTGCTCTTCTCCATCCAATATCTTGCTCCTTTCACTTCTGCTGCCATCCTTTTCCTCACTACCACTTATTACTGATATTGATCCTTGACTATGCTTCCACTTTATACCAACCTGTTACCATTTGTTATAGACCTTTGGCTTGTTCCTCGACTATGTTTCTGCTTGATCCCAACCTGAAACCACTTGTTACCATCCTTTGGCGTATTTACTAACTATATTCCTGCTTGATCCCTACATGCTACATCTGCTACTGGACCCAAGCCAGCTCACTTCCTTGTGGAGCGTCGAGGACCGAGACCTGACATTAGCATGCAGCAAAATGAATCTCCACCATCAGAAGCTCTGTTGGAGACCAGTTAGTGCTTAGACCCCACATCACCTGCAAGGGTGACCTGCTTGTGTACTTGTCCTGCTGGTCAAAAGGTAGTGCTGTTCTACTGCTATAGCTACTGGTCTCTGAATCTGACCCCTGACCATGACATAGTGTCAATTAGAAACTGTACTTTAATTCTTTGGGCAATCGATCCTTTTGTTGCCTTTTTTGTTATTATTGTTATGGCTATGTGGCCATATTAGGTCAATTATGTCACAAGCATCCCTGCCCCTTTCTGTATGTTTAGTTGCAAGGCAGGGACGGAGTTGATTGAGCAGAAGTGGGTGAGAATGACATATTCCTTACCGCTTCAGTCCAAACTCAAGATAAGACTACACCTGAGCTCATAACACAAGGGTATCTGACGGCTCAGAAAATGTTCACTTTAAATTTCAGGGCTAGTAACAGTGGGCATAGGGTATTAAAAAATGGCTCATAATTTAGAGTCCATAAATAAGTCTTAAAATGTCCCAAAAAACAACTTCAAAGGGCAGCTCCGTGTGAAGATAAAAATATACTTCTGGAGATAATGGAAGAGAAAACACACGCGCCTCTAAGTGTAGCTGTTAGGTTTACCTTTAATGGTGCAATGGTTTAAAAATACTCACAAACAAGTAGGTTGAGTAAGCATTGCAGTGTAAGTCACTGCGCACTATTGCAATGGTCACACTGTCCGCAAGAGAGTAGGTGGTGAATCATAGCACCAGCCTGGGTCCTGGACCTGTCAGCACCGGTGGATTCCTACGCTTCCTGGTGTCCTGTGACTGCAAAGTGAGCTCGGATAACGTCACTTCCCAGAAAGCACATGATGGCACACTGTGGCGCGTTGTCTGAGCATGCGCTCCTTCTTCAGGCCGTAATGGCGCCATTTTGGATGTGGGCTGTTATATGGGCAAATATACGATGGTGTGGGAACGTTCGGGTGTCCCAAGTCACCGGCTGATAGTCCATGATTGGCCAATATTAGCTGATGGGATCGCACAGCAAGCAAAGATACAGGATATAATGACATAATGAGAAATAAAAATTAGAAAAACCATCAAACGGATAGAAACTAGATATAAAGTGCGTAGTTCATAGATCAAACCACAATGGCACAGTTAAAACAGGAGTTTGCTAATATTCTCTATCATACACCAATCAATATACAACAGGGACTATGAGAAAGATTGATACCAGCGGTATAAGGGAATATGAGAGAAAAGTTACATGTTATGCTATACATGTTTACAGTGTATGATATGCACAACTATAAGAAATTGTTAGATTATTAAAACGTTTTAAATTAAAATTAATATTAAAATTGATATAGGAAATGAATTAATAAGAAATTCTTGGTTAAAAACATGTGTGTGTGAACCAGGGAAGAGTTATAAAAAACAATGCAAAATCAAAATTACTTACTGACGGGGATGATTTAGGACAGACCTTAAGTGTCTTTGGCACTATGTGGAAATACCTGGGTAAAAATATACACATTAATGTTGTGAGTAGAGTTGAGCGAACCTCTGGAAGTTCGGGTTCTGCTGGTCTGTCCGAACTTCGGGACAAAGTCCGGGTCCGGGTCCGGACGGAACCCGAACGATCGCACGGACAACGTCTTGGGCTTGAAGGTCTCCAAGCGAGTTGAGATGAGTGTTGTAATTACACATATAAAAATGGGTCCATAAAGGTGTATCACGGTTTCTGTGAATTCCAGACAGGATTTAGTAGGGGCAGTCATTCATTAAAACTAAAACGTAACAAAAAATATTGAGAAGGGACCAAGTGTGTGTGTACAAAAATTGGTTCTTAAAGAATAATTAAGTAAAGGATATAGTTAAAATTATAATTAAAATTAAATTTTGCAAAATTATTAGATTGTTAAAGAATATCAACACGTATAGTATGTGACATTTGTACATATCGTATTGTACATTGAAAAGAGAGTATAAG
>BLSH010485095.1:279444-321913 GCA_018402905.1 Glandirana rugosa | reverse complement strand
CTCTGTCCTGGGGGTCTGTATTCTATTCCAATTCTAAGGGAAGATCCCTCCCTGGTTGGAAGGCAGACCCAGAGGGTTTCAAGTATTTCATTTGTCTTTTGAAATAATGTTAGTTTCCTGGTATAGTTATTTCCCAGTCATTTGAATCCTTGAACCAAGTCTTTGTAATTGCAACAAGATCCAAGTTGTCCCTAGACATAAGAGCTGTCAGTTCACAAAGCTTGTTGCCTAAACTACGGGCATTAGTGCACATGACATGACAAACACAACTTTCAACTGCTTTCTTTTTATTAACAGAAACTTCAACTGAAGTGACCACCTCATCAGCCCAGTCATTACCAACATGAATCCTCACATTTGTTTCAACCAGCTGGGGACAGAAACGCTCCTCAACAATTACATCTCTGCCCCCATTTCTCAGTTTAAATGCATGTCCAAAAAGTTGCTAAATTCCATACCAAGAAGCTAAGTGCCCTTGTGTGAGGGATGCAGGCCATCTCTCTTGTAAAGTTCGATGTCCGACCACCGGGTAGCATCATGACTAACATAAGCAAAACCTTCAGCTTTGCACCAATTCTTTAACCAAACATTGAACTCTGCTATCCGAAGTACTTTCTTGTGTTGTCCATTATACACAGGTAAGACCTCTGAAAATGTAACAGTACACCCTAACTGTTGAAGATCCTGGCCCAAATTCTGAAAATCCTTGTGCACATCATTCTGGGACAAATCATTTGTGCCAAGGTGCACAACAACATCAACATTGCACTCTTCGCTAGCTTTTTTTACAATTCTTACAATGCGCCCATTATCTCTCCTAACAGTAGCACCAGGCAAACACCTAACTTACTTTGACACTTCCACATGATTTCCTATAGCAACACCTCTTACAATTGAATCACCAACAAGAAGATGACTTCTCCTTTTAGGAGCCTTATCCACAACTCTTGCCTGGTGAGCAGCCTCAGATAAAACAATTACTTTTGGAATTGCTTTTTTTTTCTCAAGCTCCTCCATGTGCAGAGAAGGGTTGCCAATCTCACAAGCAGCTATGTTTGCAGTCTTTGTGTCTGCTTCTAGCTCAGAAAGAACACTATAGGGGTTATGCAGTGTCAAACCAAAAGCTACATGTTTATGGTCCACAGGCCTTACTCTTCCAGACCCAACAGTTGTCCACACTGCCCTTCTCCTGCGCAGTCTTTGAGGAAGAGGTGGATTATTGCAGGGCAGCTCAACACAACAAACTGGCTTAGACAACCTCCTGATCTCAGATGGCAGAGCACAAACCAAGGAATTTAGACAGGCAATGTCATCACGTAGACTAGAAACCTGCATACAAATGGGACAGCATCCTAGCATCCACAAAGCACCATGAAAAATAAATGCCAAACAAATATTGCACTGAACTAAACCAAACATCTTTAACCACTTACCAACCGGAAGGTTTTCCAGCTTTAGGACCTGAGCACTTTTTGCGATTCGGCGCTGCGTCGTTTTAACTGACAATTGCGCGGTTGTGCGACGTTGCACCCAAACAAAATTTGCGTCCTGTTTTTCCCACAAATAGAGCTTTCTTTTGGTGGTATTTGATCGCCTCTGCGTCATTTCTGTTCGCCACTATAAACAAAAGAAGAGCGACCATTTTGCAAAAAAACCCCACATTTCTTACTTTTTGCTAAAATTCAAATCCAAAAAAAAAAATATAAAAAAACATTTTTTTCACCGTTTTTGGACAATTTATATAATTCCTCATATTTGTGATAAAAAAAAATCGCAATCTGCATTTATTGATTGGTTTGCACAAAAGTGGCCACGTTTACAGATGGTGAGAATTAATTTCTGGGGTTTTTATTTTTTTTTATCTTTTACTAGTAATGGCGGCGATCTGCGATTTTTAGCGGTAATGCGATATTTCAGTGGACATGTCGGACATTTTTAACACTTTTTTGGGACCAATGACATTTATTCAGCGATCAGAAATTTAAATGTCCACTGATTACTGTATCATTGGCAGTGAAGGAGTTAACCTGCAGGGGGAGATCTAGGGGTTAACTGTGTTCCCTGGGTGTGTTCTTACTGTGGGGGGGGGGGTTGGGCTAACATGGGCATGAGAGATCTAACTGATCCCAGTGACAGGGATCAGAAGATCACCCATGCCCCTACTAACAGAGCGGGGAACCGCTGTGTTTACATCGGCGGTTCCCCATTCTTTCCCTGTAGCCACTCATCGCGGCTCGCCGGCGGACATCGGGTCCGCCCGAGCCGCGGGCACACTCCTCAGGAGTGCGGCGGGTGCGCGTGCGCGCCCCCTAGTGGCTGATTGCAGATCGCCATCTTTTTACTGCGATTCGCGCTCAGCATCCTGACTGCCGCCGTGAAAACACGGCGTGCGGTCGGGAACTGGTTAAAGAGAGAGTTACTTAAATTCAAACACAGGCACTAATCAAATAGAGTTGGCTGTCTCATAACTACTGCTGTTTTCAAACTACTGTTTGTTCAAAACTATTGCACTTTTGACCTACTGCACTTCTGTACTGCTGCAATTGGAAAGAGCAACTATCAAGAGTAAACTCTACAAGAGTTGCTTACCTTCTTAAATACAACACTAATTAAGCACCAATTTGGTCAACAGCCCACTTCTATTACATATGCTAATTGACCACACCCAGTATTCAACACCTCAACAGCACTTAGCAAACAATCACTAATAAGAACACAGCCAAAATACCAATGTTAACAAGCAAACAATTTAAGAAAAGCCATTTGAAATAATTTAAGGAAACTAGAAATAATTTAAACTTACTGTATCCAACTACTGTTTGTTCAAAACTATTGCACTTTTGTCCTACTGCACTTCTGTACTGCTGCAATTGGAAAGAGCAACTATCAAGAGTAAACTCTACAAGCAGCAGCTATCCAGCCCCTGATGCCGATGTCGCCAATTAAGTGTTTTTGAGATGAGGAATCTGTGCACAACTGTCTAGTAGACATGTGCATGGCCGAAAAATTTGTTTTTTCTTCTTTTTTTTTCCGTTTTTGTATTATGAGCGACATTCGTTATTTTGAATAAATTTGTAAATTCAGAAACATTTGAATTTGGTTTGTTCCACTCATGTAGATGCGGTATTCGTTATTATCGGGATTTGGGAAAAATGTGAATTCGGTTTGTTCCATTCACATAGATGCGTTATTCGTTATTTTGAAAATTCGTAAATTCATATAAATTCCTATTCATTACGTTCACTAACAGGCAGACAAATTTGAAAGGAAATTACATTACCTAACTCATTTAATAGTTTATAACTATTATTATAGTTATTATTATTATTTATTATTAATAAATAATAATAAAAAACGATAATAATGGATAATAATTCATTACGTTCACTAACAGCCAACTTTAAAAGGAAATTCCAATACCTACCTATAATTTAATCACTTATAACTATTATTATAGTGTTTATTATTATTATTTATTATTAATAAATAATAATAAAAAAACATAATAATGGTTAATAATTCATTACATTCACAACCAGCCAAATTTGAAAGGAAATTCCAATACCTACCTATAATTTAATAGTTTATAACTATTATCATAGTTTTTAACTTTTATTATTATTATCAATAATAATAATAATAATGATAATAATAATTTTAAAAATATAATAATGGTTATGGTTAATAAAAATAATAAACTTAATAATTGAATTATAAAAGAGATTATCCAAATGTTTTTTGTTCTTTAGAATTTTCGGATTTTCATTCTTATCTTCGGATTTTTGTTATCTTGAATATTTGGATTTTCGTTCTTATTTTTGGATGTTGGTTCTTATTTTCATATTTTCGTTCTTTCCGATTTTCGAATTTTGGATTTTCGTTTTGTCGGATTTTCGGATTATGGATTTTCGTTCTTTCCAATTTTCGTCCATTTCAAAAATGTGTTTTTGGAAAATTTTGTGAAATGGTTTTTCGTTATTTGGATGTTTCCGAAGTAACAAAAATTCAGAATTTTGACGAAAAAACGAATTCAAAATGAATTGCACATGTCTACTGTCTAGAAAGCCTAGCTTTGTGGGTGTTGATTTTTTCTGGAGGACGTTATAGGTTTCATGGGCACAATTAACACCCAAGGACCAATTTTTCCACACCTGTTTGACAGGTGCATATAATTTATTATTATTATTATATATGATTTATATAGCGGTGACAGTTTGCACAGCGCTTTACAACATTAGGGCAGACAGTACAATGACAATACAATTTAATTCAATACAGGAGGAATAAGAGGGCCCTGCTTGTTAGAGCTTACAATCTAGAATGGAGGGTCAAGTCATATGAAAAGGCAATAACTGTGGGGGATGAGCTGATGAAGAAAGTAAAAGTGCAGTTGTTAGGTGGAGGCAGAATAGGCTATCCTGAAGAGAAAAGTTTTCAGGATCGCCTGAAGTGGATAGATTTGGGGACAGTCTGACATATTGGGGTAGGGAATTCCAGAGGATGGGAGAAATTCGGGAGAAGTCCTGGAGGCGAATATGGAGGAGGTTATGAGGGAGCTGGAGAGGAGGAGGTATTGGGAGGAACGAAGAGGACAATTAGGTTAGTATTTTAAGACTAGGCTAGTGATGTACAGTATCTCACAAAAGTGAGTACACCCCTCACATTTTTGTAAATATTTTATTATATCTTTCATGTGACAACACTGAAGAAATGGCACTTTGCTATAATGTAAAGTAGTGAGTGTACAGCTTGTATAACAGTGTAAATTTGCTGTCCCCTCAAAATAACTCAACACACAGCCATTAATGTCTAAATCGATGGCAGCAAACGTGAGTGCATCCCTGAGTGAAAATGTCCAAATTGGGCCCAATTAACAATTTTCTTTCCCTGGTGTCATGTGACTTGTTAGTGTTACAAGGTCTCAGGTGTGAATGGGGAGCAGGTGTGTTCAATTTGGTGGTATCGCTCTCATTCTCTCATACTGGTCACTGGAAGTTTAACATGGCACCTCATGGCAAAGAACTCTCTGAGGAAAAAAGAATTGTTGCTCTACATAAAGATAGCCTAGGCTATAAGAAGATTGCCAAGACCCTGAAACTGAGCTACAGCACAGTGGCCAAGACCATACAACAGTTTAACAGGACAGGTTCCACTCAGAACAGGCCTCGCCATGGTCGACCAAAGAAGTTGAGTGCATGTGCTCAGTGTCATAATCAGGGGTGTGATACGAGAGGGTAATAACTGTGGGGGATGAGCTGATGGAGAAAATAAAAAGTGTAGTTGTTAGGTGGAGGCAGGATCTGCTTCTCTGAAGAGAAAAGTTTTCAGGGATCACCTAAAAGTGGATAGATTTGGAGACAGTCTGACAGATTGGGGTAGGGAATTCCAGAAGATGGGAGAGGCTCAGGAGAAGTCCCGGAGGGGAATATGAGAGGAGGTGATGAGGGGACTATATCATTTAAATTTTTTACAGAAAGGCCAGTTCTTGCTTTCATCAAGAGTACCTCTCAATGTTAATTTTGGCAACAAATTTCGATTTCGTTTTAGTCTTTTGATTAACCACTTCAGATCCGCGCTATTGCCAAAGTGCGGCTCCAGCGCGGATCTGAAATGCCAGGAGGACGTCCATGGCGGCAGCGTGCCCGTGGTTCGGGTGGACTCGATGTCCGCCCGAGACCCGCCGATCACTTTTAGGAGCCTCAGAACGGGGAACCGCCGTTGTAAACACGGCGGTTCCCCGTTCTGTGACAGGGGACAAGCAGATCTACTGATCCCTGTCACTGGGATCAGTTAGATCTGTTATGTCCCGGCCAGCCCTGCCCCCCACAGTTAGAACACAGCCAGGGAACATATTTAACCCCTTCACTGCCCCCTGCAGGTTAACCCCTTCACTGCCAATGACATTTATACAGTAATCAGTGGACATTTACATTTTTGATCGCTGTATAAATGTCATTGGTCCCAAAAATGTGTACAAAATGTCCGACATGTCTGCCCCAATATCGCAGTCCCAATAAAAATCGCAGATCGCCGCCATTACTAGTAAAAAAAATAAATAAATAAAAACGCCAGAAATCAATTCCCAGTTTGTAGACGCGATAACTTTTGCGCAAACCAATCAATATACGCCGATTGCAATTTTTTTTTTTACCAAAAATATGTAGAAGAATATATATCGGCCAAAACTGATGAATAATGTTTTTAATGGATTTGTACTTTAGCAAAAAGTAAAAAATATTGTTCTTTTTTGCAAAATTGTCGCTCATTTTTTGTTTATAGCGGCGATCAGAAATGACGCAGAGGGGATCAAATACCACCAAAAGAAAGCTCTATTTGTGGGAAAAAAAGGACACAAATTTTATTTGGGTACAACGTCGCACGACCGCGCAATTGTCATTCAAAATGCGACAGCGCTGAAAGCCAAAAATTGGTCTGGGCAGGAGGGGGGTTTAAGTGCCCGGTAAGGAAGGGGTTAATATGCTATTTTAGTTTTAGTACCATTTTAGTCATCTACAATTGTTTTAGTTTTATTTATATTTAGTCGTCTCAAATCTCCAGTACATTTTAGTCGACTAAAATCATTTTAGTCTACTAAAATCTAATGTGTTTAGTTAAATTGTAATGCATGTATTTAAGCATTTCTTTAGAATTTAAATACTCCTTATACACTCCTGGAGTAAAAAAAAACCCACCTAATATCATGGTATTATTTGTGGTAAAGTTTGCACAAACTACAAAGACATAGATTTAGCTGTTATATAACGTCTTCACTCTGTAAAACCAAGTTCCGTTACAAAAATATTGCTTTTTTGAGTCACAGCTTCATTCCTTGCTATAAGTGCATACTAATTTGCTGTTGTTGATTAAACAAAATAAACCTGAACACATATACAGTATCTCACAAAAGTGAGTACACCCCTCACATTTTTGTAAATATTTTATTATATTATTTAATTTGATAACACTGAAAAAATGACACTGCCTCAATGTAAAGTAGTGAGTGTACAGCTTCTATAATAGTGTAAATTTGCTGTCCCCTCAAAATAACTCAACACACAGCCATGACTAAACCCCTGGCAACAAAAGTGAGTACACCCCTAAGTGAAAATGTCCGAATTGGGCACAAAGTGTCAATATTTTGTGTGGCCACCATTATTTTCCAGCAATGCCTTAACCTTCTTGGCATGGAGTTCACCAGAGAAATTGGGTCCAATTAGCCACCCCCCCCCCCCAGAGTCATGTTACATTGTTAGTGTTACAAGGTTTCAGGTGTGAATGGGGAGCAGGTGTGTTAAAGTTGGTGTTATCGCTCTCACTCTCTCATACCGGTCACTGGAAGTTCAACATGGCACCTCATGGCAAAGAACTCTCTGAGGATCTGAAAAAAGAATTGTCGCTCTACATAAAGATGGCCTATGTTATAAGAAGATTGCCAAGACTGTGAAACTGAGCAGCAGCACGGTGGCCAAGACCATACAGTAATTTAACAGCATGGGTTCCACTAAGAACAGGCCTTGCCATGGTCGACCAAAGTAGTTGAGCGCACATGCTCAGCATCATCTCCAGAGGATTTCTTTGGGAAATAGACATATGAGTGCTGCCAGAATTGCTGCAGAGGTTGATTGGTCCGGGGGTCAACCAGTCAGTAGAGTTGAGTGAACCCGAACTGTAGCTTTGCCACTGGAGTCCTCTTTCACTCCTCCATAGTGACATCACAGTGCTGGTGGATGTTAGAGACCTTGCGCTCCTCCACCTTCCGTTTGAGGATGCCCCACAGGTGCTCAATAGGGTTTAGGTCTGGAGACATGTTTGGCAAGTCCATCACCTTTACCCTTAGTTCTTTAGGAAGGCAGTGGTCATTTTTGAGGCGTATTTGAGATCGTTATCATGTTGGAATACTGCCCTGAGGCCCACTCTCCAAAGGGAGAGGATCATGCTCTACTTCAGTATGTCACAGTGCATGTTGGCATTCATGGTTCCCTTAATGAACTGTAGCTCCCCAGTGCCGGCAGCACTCATGCAGCCCCAGACCATGACACTCCTACCACCATGCTTGACTGTAGGCAAGACACACTTGTCTTTGTACTCCTCACCTGGTTGCCACCACACATTCTTGACACCATTTGAACCAAATAAGTTTATCTTGGCCTCATCAGACCACAGGACAGGTTCCAGTAATCCATGTCCTTAGTCTGCTTGTCTTCAGCAAACTGTTAGCGGGCTTTCTTGTGCATCATCTTTAGTAGAGGCTTCTGGGATGACAGCCATGCAGACCAGTTTGATGCAGTGGGCGCCGTATGGTCTGAGCCCTGACTGGTAGAGTTGAGCAGACACCTGGATGTTCGAGTTTGGCGGGTTCAGCCGAACTTCGCGAAAAAGTTCGAGTTTGGCCCGAACCTGACCCCGAACCCCATTGAAATCAATGGGGACCCGAAATTTTGGGCACTAAAATGGCTCTAAAAAAAGTCCTGGAAAGGGCTAGAGGGCTGCAAAAGGAAGCAAAATGGGGGTAAGAGTAGGGCAAGTGCCCTGCAAACAAATGTGGATAGGGAAATAACTTAAAATCACATAAAAAAAATGGAGGAGGAGGTGGATGTGGAGTGGGAGGTGGAGGAGGCGGTGACCGTGGTGGTGTAGGTGGAAGTGGCGGTGGAGGAGGAGGAGGTAGCCAACACTGTTTTTTGTTTGTTTTTTCTAATTGGGGTAGCCCCCCAAAATATTGAGACATATTAAAAAAAAAAAAAAATCACTATCTGCAGACAAACCCAGAGATGTTCTAGCACGGGTTCACTTTTTCCATATAAAATGTACCATGGTTTATTTTTCATGTTTCTCCTGTTACAAATTCCAATAAAGACTTATGTTCTATAAAAAAAAAAAATAATAAGTTCACTTAAATACCAATGGCTGTGTGAGACCGGTATAAATGTCTATTCTTCACAAGGTACAGACAAGTCTTGTGGGATCCATGCCTGGTTCATTTTAATAAACATTACAGTCCCTCAGGGACTGACCGCACCTCACCTAGACCAACCATCGCTAAATACCTGAACTATGCAGACAAACATCTAATTCTGCAGAAATTCAGACTATCGAAGGCTCTGGTGATTGATGGCGTGAAGATTCTTATCTTTGCGAACTACTCTGCAGAAGTGGCCAAAAAACTAAAAGCATTTCAGACCATCTGTGCGGAGCTCTACAAGAGAAACATGAGGTTCACTCTGGCCTTCCCTGCAGTACTGCGCCTAAAAGCCCCGTCTGGGGAACAGATGACATTCCAGGATCCCTCTGAAGCTGAGCGTTTCCTCCGCTCCCAGAACCAGAGCTCATATGCATCAGTTGTCGGCAGAGATTCACATATGCAACGCTCCATGGAACAAAGGAGCCCTCAGAAGGACGCCGCAAAACGGCTTAAAACATATGGATTGCACCACATGGAAGTGTTTGCTTAATTGGCCCATCTCAGATAACCCATCCTAAGATACTTCAAGGACAAAGACTGCACAGATGAGTATAGTAGTTTGCAGGCCACAACCAGTACTGGCTTAGGCATCTATCTCTAGCTTTTTGTGCATTCCCAGCTCCTTCAGATGCATACCAGGGGTTGTCGCATTTGGGTCCCCCCCCCCTTTAATGTTATGTTCTTGTTGAAAATGTTATTGCAGTTATTGTTTTGTGGAAATATAACTCTGTTTCACTCCTCCACATGGGCTGCCACATGTGAGCATATGTGTATACATTAACCTCCTGTTTATAAAACTCCAAGGTGTGTGTCTTCACCCAAATATTTTATGGGGATTGGACATATCTCGCTAGAGGAGGCTGTACTAAAGGGAATAGTACTCTTGCAGTACAACCATGTGGACGAAAGTGAAGTACAGGCTGATTTCATCACCATTTCAATCTATGTTTCGTAAATCTTTTAATGTTACATCCTCCCTGCTGCATACCCACTCGTAAGGGTCAATATCCTCAACTTATCACTAGCACAGATGGTCCTTATCACACCTGTCCCAAATTTCCCATGCCACTCTTTATGTCATAGAAACCCTGATCCCACTAGTGCTAAATTCAAAAATACATGAAATGGCTATATCGGATCATACGCCGATATCGATAACGTTAGGAGACTATAATAGCGCCACTAACCTGAGGCTATTGCGTTTCCCGACCTACCTATTCTATAATCCTGATTTTCACAAATACATACTCACGGCATATGACGAGTACACATTCACGAATCAGGAACATCAGTCAAACCCAATATTATTTTGGGAAGCGGGCAAGGCTTTCCTGAGAGGGAATATACTGTATCTTACAAAAAAAAGGATGTTATCCGAATATCTATTAGCAAGCTCGAATCTAAAAACAGCCCAACTAGCTCTAGCGTCAAACAATACCCCAGCTAATAGGGATAGCTGGCAGGCTGCCAAACGAACCTTTGACCTGTGGGCAGACACACTAGAGCTGTCTCTCAGATCCCAGACAGATGCCCTATATTATGAACATGGTAACAAATCAGGCAAACTGCTAGCCAGATTGTGCAGAGGCCCATATGCACCAAATCACATTACGACCCTGAGGGATAAGCTTGGTAACCTTCAGTCTGATCCACATAAAATAGCACAGATCATGTACGACTTCTACACTACCCTCTATTCGCCTGACGTAACCAACATGCAAAATGCACACGCTTTTTTAAATTCATTAAACATTCCTTCGATATCCGCAGACCAACATAAGCTGAATGCTCCCATATCCCAAGCTGAAGTATTAAACGCAATTCAGCAAACTTCTCCTCATAAAGCCCCTGGCCCTGATGGCTTCACTGGTGGCTTCTATAGACTACTAAAAGATACCCTTAGCCCAGTATTACTCAAAGTGTACGATTCTATCTGGTCAGGAAGACGATACCTACCTACGGGAAATCAAGCGATAGTAAAATTGTTAGAGAAAAAAGGAAAAGACCCTACAGCCCCAGGTTCATATAGTCCTATTTCGCTATTGAACTTGGATGCAAAATTTTTGTCTAAGGTAGTAGCGACCAGATTGGCCGAAATTATCCCAACCATTATCCATCCTGTGCAATCGGGGTTTGTCAAAGGTAGGACGGCGACGCAAAACATTCGCAAAGTAATGACCATTCTGGAATATGCTAGAGTGCACCCCAAGGTAGACACAGCTATTATAACTCTCGATGCTGAAAAGGCCTTCGATAATGTAAATCTCGAATGGCTTTTTCCAGTTTTAGGCCACTTCAACTTTAGCGGTCCCTTCCTCCATACTATACATCAGATGTATGCGAACCAGACAGCCAAAATAGTAGCAGCTGGAATTTTGAGTTTGGAATTTAAACTCCATAAAGGTACAAGGCAGGGCTGCCCCTTAGCTCCCTTATTGTTTAATCTGGCATTAGAACCACTATCTAGACTTCTAAACACCAATGCTCATGGAATATGCATTGGCGGGCAAGAAGTGCGTACAGCATTATTTGCTGATGATGTGCTAATTTTCACTTCAAACCCGGCTGAGGACATGCACACCATTAGGAATATCTTCAAGGAATTCCGCACCCTTTCTGGATTGCGTATTAATTATTCCAAAAGTGAGATTCTCCCAATAGGAGCCACTAGTAGTCTACCTTGGGCCCAACACTCCCCTTTCACTATCGCGTCCTCACACATCACATATCTAGGCATACAGATCGGCAAAATCCCCTCCTCATTATATTCTCTAAATGATCCTCCACTATTCAATAAGATCGCACAAGAACTGGCCCGTTGGGTGGACCTCCCGCTATCATTCCTGGGCAGGTGCCGCTTGTTTAAAATGGTGAGTTTTGCCAGATTGCTGTACCCTTTACAAACGCTGCCTCTGCTGTTGAAGCATAAAGATGTTCAAAGTCTGAATCGCTCAATCACCAAGTTTCTATGGCAGGGCAAGAGACCTCGCATTGCACTAGTTAAGTTATATCCTCCCAGGAGTGATGGCGGAGTAAACCTCCCCAATATCAGGCTGTATAACATTGCTTGTCTCTTACGTACAGGTGTGGACTGGATAACTAAATCATCACGTTTCTCAAACGTATTACTAAAATCGAGCATGGTTACTCCCTTTACTCTCCCTGCTTTATTACATACCAAATGGGCCTATCTCCTCATACTGTATCAAAAAGCAGTCCCAAGAAAGGACAACACGTGGCTCTAGGTACGTCTAACAAATAATCCAGGTCAATACTTAAAATATGAGTTAAATTTATTTGTAACAAAAAGATAAAATATACAATCGAAAAGAGCAGTTGCTTTCAGCTCAGTTCGTTGCCACACACTGGGGGAACATATAACAGTGGGACCACGGACAATAAAACATGGGGGGGTACATATAACATGAATGGACGTCCGGACGCCAGAAGGACTAGAATACCTGTGCCACCCGACCTAATATAGGTCCCCCACATTGGTGGGAGTGTGAATGTGTGGTGGTACCAGTTATCTCAGTGCTTCAATGGAAATGTTGACCTGATTTTCATGGGTGCCCCTAACGGGGTGTGTAGTCCAGGAAAAATTTCCAAAAAAAGAGGTTCAAAAAATATTTCCAGGTCAAATGAAGAAGAGCCCAGTGGAGGGGGCTAGTTGACTGTATTACAGGTCAGTCCTTCTTGGTAGAGCCAATGCTGGCTTCTGTGTGTCAAAATGTGGACGGCTCCTTTGTAAGGATTCTTGTCTCACACACGCCTAGGTTCATATCATTGAAGGAGTGACGGGTAAGAAAGCACTGGGGGATCATGAATCCCACATTACCCCCTGTGCCATCTAGCTTCCTCCCCATGCGTCAGTTGACAGTCGTGTTATCAGCAAGGGTTATACTGGATGCTATTATGCCCTTGTAGGTGACGGAATGGACAGTTGAGCTGAGATGCTAAGTGAAGCCCAAAGGGCTGTGTGGGATGGAGCATGTGCGGCTCACTGAGTAATCCTACTCATCTCCTGCTGAGGGGGTCCTGTATGTTGATCTGTGATGCTAAGTTGGAGGGCTGGGCACTGAAGTCTATGACCGTGGTAGGAACCCTGTGTGGGTTTCACTCTGTATTAGGAGGGAGCATCTCCTGGGATGCAGAGCCCGGGAGGGTCATGGCTAAGAAGTGTAAGTCGTGGAAATTCTCCAATGGCACTATGTGCCCTTTTAGCTGATATGCATACACCTCTAGCGCTCACCTCTCCGCTGTGCTCACTCCTCCTATGCCAGATCCCTCAGTCCTTACAGTGACCCTGTACGCTGTTGCTCATGCCGGCTCCGTCCTCGCGTTGACGTCACATCCGTCCGTGAAGTCGGATGGTGCTTGGAACACGGAAGACGCCCAGAACAGCATGGAGAGGACGGAGACGGCATGAGCAACAGCGTACGGGGTCACTGTAAGGACTGAGGGATCTGGCATAGGAGGAGTGAGCACAGCGGAGAGGTGAGTGCTAGAGGTGTATGCATATCAGCTAAAAGGGCACATAGTGCCATTGGAGAATTGCCACGACTTATACTTCTTAGCCATGACCCTCCCGGGCTCTGCATCCCAGGAGATGCTCCCTCCTAATACAGAGTGAATCCCACACAGGGTTCCTACCATGGTCATAGACTTTAGTGCCCAACCCTCCAACTTAGCATCACAGATCATCATACAGGACCCCCTCAGCAGGAGATGAGTAGGATTACTCATGCTCCATCCCACACAGCCCTTTAATCTTCACTTAGCATCTCAGCTCAACTGTCCACTCCGTCACCTACAAGGACATAATAGCATCCAGTATAACCCTTGCTGATAACATGACTGTCAACTGACGAATGGGGAGGAAGCTAGATGGCACAGGGGGTGATGTAGGATTCATGACCCCCCAGTGCTTTCTTACACATCACTCCTTCAATAATATGAACCTAGGCGTGTGTGAGACACGAATCCTTACAAAGGAGCCGTCCACATTTTGACACGCAAAAGCCAGCATTGGCTCTACCAAGAAGGACTGACCTGTAACACAGTCAACTAGCCCCCTCCATTGGGCTCTTCTTCATTTGACCTGGAAATATTTTTTGAACCTCTTTTTTTGGAAATTTTTCCTGGACTACACTACCCGTTAGGGGCACCCATGAAAATCAGGTCAACATTTCCATTGAAGCACTGAGATAACTGGTACCACCACACATTCACACTCCCGCCAATGCGGGGGGAGCTATATTAGGTCGGGGGACCTAGATATTCTAGTCCTTCTGGCGTCCGGATGTCCATTCATGTTATATGTACCCCCCATGTTTTATTGTCCGTGGTCCCACTGTTATATGTTCCCCCAGTGTGTGGCAACGAACTGAGCTGAAAGCAACTGCTCTTTTCGATTGTATATTTTATCTTTTTGTACCAAATAAATTGAACTCATATTTTAAGTATTGACCTGGATTACTTGTTAGACGTACATAGAGCCACTTTTTGTCCTTTCTTGGGACTGCTTTTTGATACAGTTGTTGTTTGGCTACTCCACGTCTTACTGATATGATACAACAGGTCAAAACTAAAATTCCATGATATTGGCAGTCGGACTACTACTCCTAGCTTTGATACTATCTCCCCATACACCTTCGACAGAACATTTTACTGAGAGATACCATCATAGCATGCAGAGAATCCAGGAAACTCTTGAGGTTGCCCCAATATACCTCTCAGCATATGCCAATAAGAGGCCACCCGAACTTCGGTGCATCACAAGATTGCTCAGCTTTTCAACTCTGGGAATCACGGGGACTATTTCTCATGGCTTCTCTTTACGACGAAACCTCGTGCAAGTTTATTCCCTTCTCAAAGCTAAGCCCTGTTTACAACCTGCCCTCCTCTCATATTCTCCACTATGCTCAATGTGTGAGCTATATGCGGGGCAATCATGGCCAAGTTATGAACCATTTCAAATCTTCATGTATAGATCGTTTAATCACTAAAGGGACTTTCTCCATCTCCGATATATATAAACCCTTGCTGAAGGAAACTATGGTTTCACCGATGAAAATCGCCGCCTCAAAGTGGAGAAAAGACTTTGACATAGAGGGATTAACAGATAAACTATATGCTGGATACAATTTGATATTGAAAAGCACGCCTTGCGAAACGTGGAGGGAATCTCAGCTGAAGCTCCTACACCGAGCATATATTCCATTTGTAAAAACCAATGAAGACCCAAACTCTTCACTCTATCCTTGGTGCTCGAAAGATAAGCCCACCTTGGCACACAGCTTCTGGTTCTGTCCTGTGTCTCAATCATTTTGGAAAGAGGTAGCGGACTTCATCAATTCTGTCACATGTGTCCAGCTACTAACGACCCCCGAGTTGTTTCTGTTCGGGTTTCAAGACTCATTACAGCAAGGATACCTTTCGAATCAGCAGACCTCAACCCATGGGCTATGGATAAAAACCACTTTACTAACGGCTCGTAAGGCTATTTTAAAAACCTGGACTTCCCAAACGGGTCCTCTACTAACTACAGTGAAAAAAGACCTACTTTGGCTGCTATATATGGAAAAGATAGCCTTGAACCTCTCTAACACTCCTTCAACCCATAACTTTCACAAGAAGTGGGGCACCTTTATGCATTAGTCACTCCCACCAGAAGAATTGGCCTCTTTTGATAAAACGTCTTATATATACCATGAAGGACTACAACAATTCTATAGACGAGACATGTAGGCCAGCCTGTGACTTGGATGCCTTGGCTCATATATCAACACCTCCACATGCTGGGTACAACTAATATCAATGCTTATGTTTAGGTCATATGTGGTGAACTTGCTATGTATTAGTTATTGTATATCTAATTTGGGCCGAGGTCCACCCACGCAGGGTCATGCTCTAACCTCTCACAGGTGCCCATACTCATCGCACTGGCCACACCAGCCCAGCACGGGTTACTATGTGTGCCCAGTACGATCAAGAACCTGGCCATATCACCATACTGCGCGCTATGCGTACCCCCGATCTACTAAGGATACCAATCCTATCCATGACCCAACCTGATCTCACCATTCTGTGCAGACAATGGGTACAAATTTCACCACCCCCTATGCTAGTGTGAATAAAACATCTATCCTTTCTATCTTGAAACCTTATCTCTCCTCCCCTATTCACCCTGGGTATGCAGCACCCCCCCTTTCCCCACCTCCTCTTTTAAATACACCATATGAATCAGGAAAGTTGCCTAAGGTCAGGGTACAGTTTCTCTCTACAACCTTTATGTACCTACTACTGATAATGTATACAACGCTGGCCTTGATACGTATGGTAACATCTGCTGTTCAGGTCTTGCTACTATATATACACTGTATGTTTTTCTCTACAAATGCTTTCAAGACCTATGTGGTGTATCTATACACAAAAATTGTTTATTATTGCTATGCTGTACAATCTCAAAAATTCTATAAAAATCTATTGAAAAAAAAATAAATATAAACGTTAGCTTATCCACGTTGGCTGTGGACAGGCAGCTGCGCTTGTCTGTGATAACACCCCCTGCCGTGCTAAACACACATTCAGACAATACACTGGCTGCAGGGCAGGCCAGCACCTCCAAGGCATAAAGGGCAAGCTCAGGCCATGTGCCCAATTTTGAGACCCAGAAGTTGAATGGGGCAGACCCAGCAGTCAGTACGTGTAGCCGTGTGCACACATACTGTTCCACCATGTTGATGAAATGCTGCCTCCTGCTAAGATGTTGCCTATCAGCTGGTGGTGCTGTTTGTTGTGGTGTGCTGCTGACAAAGCTTTTCCACATTTCGGCCATGCTAACCCTGCCTTCTGAGGTGCTGGTAGTGTGTTGACAACCGCTTCCTCCTCCTCTGTCTTCGCCTTGTACTTCCACTGAGCCCCCGGTGTCATTTGGGAATGCCCTCAGCAGCGCCTCTACCAGCATAAGAGACTGCTGCATGACTTGGGGTTCAGACTGCTTGGCTGATTTACAAGGGGCTGAGGTGAAAGAGAGATGGCCATGGGGTTCAGGTGCCAACTCTGAGCTTTCAGCAAGGGACCGGGTGTGAGACAATGTGAAGGAACTGGAGGCATTGTCAGCCACCCAATCTACTATCGCCTGTACTTGTTCTGGCCTCACCATTCGTTGAGCAGCATTCAGGCCTACCATATAACGTTGAAGGTTCTGTCGGCTACTCGCACCTGAGGAAGGTGTTTCACTTGTGCGCGTAGCTAGCACAGATCGACCACGTCTTCTCCTTGCAACAGGAGCTTCACCAACACCGCCAACACCAGCAGCACCATGACCACGTCCTTTATTTGATGCTCTCCTCATTCTGGACGCAAATGTACTATTTAGCACAAATTTATATTATTTTTTAAACGGCAATGTCAATGCACTTTTTAATTTTGTGCAAGAAATGCACAGCAAGGTCAAATGTACTATGTAGCACTATTTTTTCTTTTTTTTTTAAACTAGCAATGTTGACGCACTTTTTAATTTTGTGCAAGAAATGCACAGCAAGTGCAAATGTACTATGTAGCACTATTTATTATTCTTTTTTTTTTAACCAGCAATGTAGACGCACTTTTTATTTTTGTGCAAGAAATGCACCGCTGGCTGCAAATGTAGTATTTAGAATATTTTTTTTTTTTAAACCAGCAATGTAGACGCAGATTTATTTTTGTGCAAGAAATGCACTGCTGGCCGCAAATGTAGTATTTAGAATATATATATTTTTTTAAACCAGCAATGTAGACGCACTTTTTAATTTTGTGCAAGAAATGCCCCGCTGGACGCAAATGTAATATTTTGCGCAAAAAAAAAAAAAAAAATGTAATTTGTTTAACTGCAATGTAAAAGCAGTATTTAAATATGCCAAATGTTGCCAACTGAATTAACAAAACACGATTAAAGTAGTGTCCCTGACACACAAGCAGTTGCAAGTGCACTGCACTTGCAAAAATGGCTGCGAACGCCCACCTAACAAACAGAAAAATTGCTTAGGTTTAATATGAGGCACTTTGCTTAGCAAACAAAATGTACTCTAGCAAACAAAAATCTCCTCTAGCACCCACCCACCAATAAATCGCTGTTTTTAACAGATTTTCTAAAGCTAATCTGTCCCTCACAGCATCAGCAGCATCCTCTCCCTACACTAGTATGAGATGATTTTCTAAAGCTAATCTGTCCCTCACAGCAGCAGCAGCATCCTTTCCCTACACTAGTATGAGGTGATATGACATGCAGTACTACGTGACTCCAGATTATATAGAGGCTGGGACACATGATGCACTGGCCAATCACAGCCATGCCATTAGTAGGCATGGCTGTGGTGGCTTCTAAGGGCAAATGAGTGAAACGCTTGTTGATTGGCTGCCCTGCAGCTATTCAACAGGCGCAAAAAAATACCCGAACCCCGAAATCGAACCCAGACTTTTTCTCAAATGTCCAGGTTCGGGATACGGACACCTTAAAGTCCGGTACGAACCCAAACTTTACAGCTCGGGTTCACTCAACTCTACTGACTGGTTGACCCCTCGACCAATCAACCTCTGCAGCAATTCTGGCAGCACTCATATGTCTATTTCCCAAAGAAATCCTCTGGAGATGATGCTGAGCATGTGCACTCAACTACTTTGGTCGACCATGGCAAGGCCTGTTCTGATTGGAACTCGTGCTGTTTAATCACTGTATGGTCTTCTTGGCCACCGTACTGTTCCTCAGTTTCACAGTCTTGGCAATCTTCTTATAACATAGGCCATCTTTATGTAGAGCGACAATTCTTTTTTCAGATCCTCAGAGAGTTCTTTGTCATGAGGTGCCATGTTAAACCTCCAGTGACCAGTATGAGAGAGTGAGAGCGATAACACCAACTTTAACACACCTGCTCCCCATTCACACCTGAAACCTTGTAACACTAACAATGTAACATGACACCGGGGGGGGTGGCTAATTGGACCCAATTTCTCTGGTGAACTCCATGACCAAGAAAGTTAAGGAAATGCTGGAAAATAATGATGGCCACACAAAATAATGACACTTTGGGTCCAATTTGGACATTTTCACTTAGGGGTATACTCACTTTTGTTGCCAGCAGTTTAGGCATTAATGGCTGTTTGTTGAGTTATGTTGAGATGGCAGCAAATTTACCCTGCTATACAAGTTGTAAACTCACTACTTTACATTGTAGCAAAAGTGTCATTTCTTCAGTGTTGTCACATGAAAAGATATAATAAAATATTTACAAAAATGCGAGGGGAGTACTGTACTGTTTTATGCCTTATGTCTTACTGTACTCTGTTCTCCTAAATGCCCCTTCTAGCATTCTTTATACTGTACTGTTTCATGTCCTGTTGTACACAGTACTGTACTGTAATGTAATGTCTGCTTGTACTGTATACAGGTATTGTCCATGCCATGTCAGTGAAAAGAAAAGTGTGCTTGCACCTGCAGAAAGTGCTCAGAAAAAAAGAAAATCTTTTGATCTTGATATGAAAAATAAGATCATTAAGTACTATGAGGCTGGCAAGAAAGTTAAAGAAATAGCAAGTGAATTGGAACGTGCACATTCTACCATTTCAACAATCCTAAAGGATAAGGATAAAGTGAAAGAGGCAATAAAAGCATTGATATCAAGCCATAATAAATAGGCAGCGGAAAGGCCTCATTCTTGAAATGGAGAAATTGCTGGCAGTATGGATTGACGACCAAATAGAAAAAAGAATGCCAATGAGTCTTTTATTGATACAAACCAAAGCACACAGTATTTTTGAGAGTTTGAAAGTGAACAAATGAGAAGATTTGACTGAAACATTTACAGCAAGCCATGGATGTTTCAAAGGTTTTGTCGAAGATTCAACCTCCATAATCAGAGTATCAGTGGGGAGGCTGCAAGTGCAGATGTTGAAGCAGCTGAAAAATTTGTGGGTGAGTTTGATAAAATCATGGAAAAAGGTGGCTACTGTCCAGAGCAGATATTTAACATGGATGAAACTGGACCTTTTTGGAAAAAATGCTTGAAAGGTCCTACATACACAAAGAAGATAAAGCAATGCCCGGTTTTAAGGCTTTTAAAGACAGGGTCATGTTGTTGTTGAGAGGAAATGTTTCTGGCTTTAAATTAAAGCCTCTCCTCATCGATTGTTCACAGAACCCACATGCATTGAAGCAGGTTAGTAAGCACACACTGCCTGTTTATTTTATTATTGTGCAAATAACAAAGCAGGGATGACACAAGCTTTATTTGATGACCGGTTCACCAACTCGATCAAGCGTTATTGTCAGTAAAAGGATGTTTCCTTTAAAGTTATCCTCCTGCCCTCCAGTCTCTTGATGACCTACATCCAGACGTAAAGGTAGTATATCTGCCTAAAAATACAACTGCTATCCTACAACCCATGGATCAGGGTGCAATAGCAACATCCAAGGCCTACTATTTGCACAACATCTTTTCCAAAGCTGTAGCAGCAACTGAAATGTATGAAGTTACCCTTTGTGATTTTTGGAAAGCTTACAACATTTTATTCTGCATAAAAAACATTGCATCAGCTTGGGAGCAAGTAACAGAAAAGTGTATGCGGGGTATATAGAAAAAATGCTTAAAGCCTTTTGTGAACAATAGCGAAGAGTTTGGTGAAACAGACGTTGAAGTTGTAAATCAAAAAAGTGTGCAACTTGCTAACATGCTTGACTTAGATGTTGAAGTGACCGATATTAAAGAATTAGTGGAATTTGTTGAGGGAGAGCTAAGTAATGAAGATTTAATAGAGATGGAAGCACAGCAGCACTTAGAACAGGAAGAGGAAGAAAAGGAGGAAATAATAGAAAAAGTACAAAAGAAGTTCACAGTCAGGGGGTTAGCTAGCGTGCTCTCAAAAGTGAATGCAGCTTTTTACCAATTTGAGAGTATGGAGCCAAATGTTGAAAGGTTCTCTAAAGGGGAATGGCAGGTGACGAAAAAAAGAAATTTACAAAGCAGAGCACCTTAACAGAATTCTTCTTTCCAGCTACCCCCACCAGTTCTATCACTTCCTTGTCCCTTTTTCCCTCATGTACTACTCCTGATGACCCCGGCTGGTAACTCCAATGATGACACTGTTGACCCTGCTGGTAACTTCAATGATAAAACTGATGACCCTGCTGGTAGCTTCAATGATGAAACTGATGAACCTGCTGGTAACTCCAATGATGATACTGATGACCCTGCTGGTAACTCCAATGATGACACTGATGACCCTGCTGGTAACTCCAATGATGATACTGATGACCCTGCTGGTAACTCCAATGATGATACTGATGACCCTGCTGGTAATTTCAATTTCAGTGATGACACAATGATTCTGAATCACTATCACCCTTTCAGGGATTTGATGACTAAAATGTTACTCTAAATATCTACTGTACAGTACACATTTACTTTTTGGGCACTGTATATCACTGTATCCTGTGCAGTACAGTACAGTATTTTAGTTTATATTTTTGTGTTCTGTACTTCTGCAAAATAAAACAACATTATTGCAATAGAGTTTTGTGTTTAGACATTTTTTTTTTATGTTTCAATCTGTTTTATTTGTTTTGACAGGAAAAACAAATTATGGTACAACGTCATTAACAATAACATTGGAACAACTTTTGGTCTGACATTAATATCCAAGTTCGTCCTACAATCCCAAAGTCCATATCCAGAACCTTTACAATTCGCTCTTATCTGCTTTTCTATCTTCTCATGGCTTTTCTGTGTATGGTCTTATTGCTTGTATGTTAATAAAGCAAACATAAACATCTCTGATACCTAACTATTATTTCTAGGCTAGTTGTGGGCTTACTTGGCCTTCATTAACCTTGTGTGGATCATTAGCTACTGTCAGCCCTGTGGTTCCATTCCACTGTATGATATCCATAATAAATTCCGCCCTTATGGACGGTTGATATGTAAAGAAGAGGTAAAGAGTAAAGGAAGAAAGAAGATGAGGCAGAAACGTAAAAGGAGAAACAAAGAGAGAGAAGAGGGTGTTTAGGAGCTCCCCGGTGCCGCCATCCTACCCGCTATCAGTCTGAGATGGGGCGTGGATCCGAATCCAAATAGCGGATCCATGGATTCCACACCCTCTCAAATGCCTTAATTTTGTCCTGCAGGACCGCCGTCAGGCGCTCATTGATCATAAGCCACGAGAGTTTCCTTTTAAATTGATCAAATGGTATAGTCGCCTTCTTCCAATTTCTGGCTATGGTGATTTTGGCCGAAATAAAAATAAATGTTAGAAAACGGCGTTGTGACCTAGAGGCCTGCTCAAACTTTCGTCCCAACAACGCCTGTTCCGGAGACCTGGGTAAATTAATCTCTGTCAAAGAATAGATAATATTATATACTCTACTCCAAAATCACCGGACCTTGGGACATTGCCACCATATGTGGTAGGCTGATCCCTCCTGCCCACAACCTCGAAAACACATCGGTGAGGCGCCAGGGACGAAGGTAGCCAGTCTGGTCGGCACCATGTACCACCTCATCAACACCTTATAGTTGGCCTCTATTATAGAAGTGTTGAGGAGATCAAATGCCACTCATCAAGCTCCATCTCTGTCTGTAAGTCCTGTTCCCATTTAGTCATGTAGCTTAACTTGTTTGAAGAATAGGTTAACAGTTTATATATTTCAGAGATATAGCCACACAAATTATCGAAGTGACGTTTAGACATTTTTTTAAGAATGCAGTACAGGACAGTATTTAGGAATGCTTAAAATACTGATTACTTGTGGTTCCTTGTTTAACAACCAATTTGTTTAATGACCTGGTCACTGGAACGGAAACTGTTCATTAAGTGAGGAGCATCTGTACTCACTTTTGTGAGATACTGTATGTGTACATATACACTCCATCGTTTATGGTAGTTTAGAAGCAGTTTAGGATACAGGCATTTTTTAAAAGCAGAAAAATAGTGTTCAAGACTATAGTTTGCCGCATCTAACAAAAAAATCCCAATAAGCATATATAGATTGGTTTGCGCAAAAGTTTTAACGTCTACAAACTATGGGATATTTTTATTTATATTTGTTTTATTTTTTTACTAGTAATAAAGGCGATCAGCGACTTATAGTGGGACTGTGATATTGTGGCAGACGTTCTGACACTAGCTGACACTTTTTGGGGACCAGTAACACTAATATAGTGCTAAAAAATATGCCCTGTCACTGTACTAATGACTCTGGCTGGGAAGGGGTTAACATCAGGGGTGATCAAAGAGTTCCTAGCCAGTGTTTTATTGTACTATGTGAGGCGCTTTATGTGCATTTGCGTTATAAGCTTTTTTAAAGGGAAAAACATTTCTGATACTTTTTGAACATTTCACCACATGCTGTTGCCAGCATCAATGGATGAGTCCAGTAGCGATGAACCCTGGTCCTCTCATGCAATTTTGTACGTCTTTAGAGTCTCAGCAACAGCAACATCAGGAGCATTTCCTCACATATGCTCATGATGGTATACATAGTGAAAACAGAACATAATAAGACAGCGATCTACAAGTACACTGCTCTCTCTCTGCTGCTCTCTCTTCTCTCATAGAATGTCTGAAATAGTTAATTACTTGTTTAGCATGCATTGTGGGCATTTGGGAGGGTCTCCTGAGGTTATCTTTAAGTGCCGGTTCACATATAGTATCTCAGTAAAGTGAGTACACCCCTCACATTTTTGTAAATATTTTATTATATCTTTTCATATGACAACACTGAAGAAATTGCACTTTGCTACAATGTAAAGTAGTGAGTGTACAGCTTGTTTAACAGTTTAAATTTGTTGTCCCCTCAAAATAACTCAACACAAAGCCATTAATGTCTAAACAGCTGGCAACAAAAGTGGCAACACTTCACGCTGGGAGGACGTTCATGGACATCCTGGACTTTGAGTGGTGATATCTGAATGATGCCGACAGCTACTGGCATCATTCAGATATCATTCTTTCTGGCCGGCGATTTCCTGCACCATAAGAATGATCATAGTGGCAGTTCAGCCGCTTAATCGTTCTTATAGGCAGTGAGGGGGACGTCCCCCACTCCTCTTGCCGCCCTCCGGTGCTTCTCCCGGGTCACCTGTATGATCAGCGGCAGGGAGAAGAGATCCATCACCTCTGGATGTTTGTCAGGGAGATGACTGGTGACCATCTGGTTACCAGCCATCTCTATGACCCTCGGAAGCCCGGGCACAGCGTTATGACGTCACGTCCAGGTCGGCTTTAGTAAACAAAGCCGTGGATGCGGCTGGAGAGGCCAAGAGAGATAATTTTTTTTCTGATCTTGGTCTTTCTAGCCTGGAGGAGAGATGTGGGGTCTTATTGACCCCATATCTCTCCATAAAGAGTACCTGTCAAGCACTATTCCCATTACAGGGGATGTTTACATTCCTTGTAATAGGCATAAAAGTGATAAAAATCTAATTAAAGAGACAGTGTAAAAATAAAAAAAATAAAGATAAAATAAACAATAATAAAAGAAAAAGTCCCTGCGAGCTTGTGCACAGAAGTGAATGCATACGTAAGTCGTGCCCACATATGTAAACAATGGTAAAATCACACATGTGAAGTATTGCCACGTGCGTTAGAGCAAGAGCAATAATTCTACCACTATACCTCCTCTGTAACTCTAAACATGTATCCTGTAAAAAATTTTAAAGGGTCACCTATGGAGATTTTTAAGTACCAAAGTTTGGCGCAATTCCCCATGTGTTTGTAATTTTAAAGCGTGACATGTTAGGTATTTATTTACTCAGCGTAACATCTTCTTTCATAAGAATACAAAAAAATTGGGCTAACTCTACTGTTTTTGTTTTTTTATTCATGAAACAGTTTTTTTTAAAGTGCTTGAAAATTCCTGCGCAAATACTGTGTGACATAAAAGGTTACAATGATCGCCATTTTATTCCCTAGAATCTCTGCTAGAAAAAAAAAATAATGCTTGGTGGTTCTGAGTCCTTTTCTAGCAAAAAAATTATGATTTTTACATGTAGCGCCCCCATAGTATAGGTTCTTTCCTTTTGTAGATTTTTGATAGGAAAGGAAAAATCTAGTCAGGCCTGACTGTAGGTGCAGGCCTGAATGGTTTGATCTGGGCTAGGGGTGTAGCTCAGGGAGGGGCTGGAGATAGAGGAAAGGAACACCCCTTGGAAATTCCTCCCCCTTGAGCTTGGAGAGTTCTGGAAAGGGGGATGGAGGAGGAGGTATCACTTCCTGATGTATGACAAGGAGCTCTGACCAATCCAGTAGCTGGATTGGCAGGGGGCAGGTCTCCTTAAATACAGCAATCTGCCAGCAGGGGTCAGGAGATTTTGGGTGGAAGGCATGTCATTACAATTTTTGTAAGGAGCTGCAGAGCGGGTCTTGCCCAGGAGGGGATCCCCCTCCTGGGGGGTGAACCTGAGGCCTGGGTTTTGGGTGCAGCCAGGAGCAGGAGTCAGCTTCTGGAGTGGCACAGGAGAAGCAGGAGAGCAGCTGAGGTCTACATGGAAGGAGACTCTTTAAAGGAATCCACCATAAAGTTGGTGAGTGGCAGCCCCTGGGAGTTGGAGGACATGAATGGGACAGTTTGGGAGAGTTAGAGAGCAGACTGTGGAAGCCAGGAGGAGCCAGCCAAGGGGAAGGAGAGCCATAAGACCGCAGGACAGACCGGATGGGTATGGAGGATGGGCTGGAAGTAGTAGTTCATCCAAAGGCCGGCTAGCACCAACGTACTTTGCTAAACACGAGAGGCTGCCTGGTTTTAGTGAGAGAAACCTGCAGCTCTCATCCACAAAGGGTAATTCAGAGGCCTTGCAAGCAGCTGTAGCAGGCCTCACCATGTGCTAGCTGTGGTGAAGAAGAAGTGTTATGACGTCTGATAAATTTCCATTCAGACCAGGAGGACAGGTGTAACGGTCAGCAAGTAGTGTACTGGAGAGAAGTGCAGGAGAAGTGTAATGGTCAGCAAGTAGTGTTCTGAAGGTGAAGAAGTGTATATACAGGAGGTGTATATAGCATGTCCTATGTTCAATTACTGGGCATCCCACAGTCACCCCTAATCCCTATCCAAGTTCAATCCCCTAAATAAAACAACTAAAAACAAAGTACCGGCCTGTACAGTGATTTTGGATATGTGGAGTTCGTGTGATTGAGGGCAGTAGGCAGGTGGACCACAACTTTAAGACAATCTTACGGGAGCACATGGCTATATACATGTAGGAGAGGAGTGCCAGCAATGGCCCGGATGGGAAGTGGTTAATGACATCCCCAGATCGGTACCTAATCAGAGCAAACTGCCAAATGATGCAGGAATTGGATCGCATAGGTGGGAATACCCATGCAATCTGATTCCAGCGCAGACCAAAAAAAAGGGTCCTGCACCATTTTGGTGCTAATGAGATGCAAATTCAGCCATACAATATGAATGCCTGAATTTGCATTGCATAGACATCGCATGTGATCAACACAGCAGTGCGGTGCGAATCACATGTGATATCTAACATCGCACAAATGTGAACCCAGCCTCAAACCTTTTAACCTCAAATGCTCATAACTGCAGCTAAACGTGGTATGTAAAAGCTTTAAAACAGACATTTTTCACCGTCGGTTTCCAGCTGTTAGTTTCCAGGGTTCAGAAAAGGTTTTCAACTGCCCTGTGTACATGAGCCTTAGCACTAAATTCTTCATTCTGTCATAGCCATTTACCTTATCTACCTTTATGTCCAAATAGTCTACTCAGCCTGATACATTCCAATGCCTTGAATGGGAATCAAACATTCATCTCACATTTTCCTAAAATAGTGCTTATATTTGAATATGTTTTTCTGCTCTCATTATCCAAAACTTGAAAGCACTGAAAGCAAAGTAAAAAAAAAGCAAAACAAAATGCAGTAGCCAATGGACAAGGACTAAAATGAAAGCAGCAATTTGAAGCCAAGACAAAGGTTACAGTCACACTCAGTCAAAAGAGTTTATGACAAATGAGAATCTAGGCTTCCAGCTGAATTTCAGCTTAGTTATTTTTGTTTTAATGTATGTGGGAATCAATTAATCCTGTCATACAAGGGCATCGTAAACTGTGTGCTAGAGTTAATGAGTCAGACATTATCACATCATTACACCAGCTGGCATAATGTAGCATGTGTTGTTTGTCATAATATACACTGCCATGCTTAACAACCATTAATTGTTTACACGAGCAGTCATATTTTTCTTCAAAGAACCTTCAATGACTTTTTAGTGAATTAAATGCTTATTCATAGTGTAGACCAGCACAGGATTGCATGGCATAGAGAACCAATCAAGCAAAGAAAAGCTAGGGTTTTCTCTGGCTATGCAGATGTTCTTTCAGAATGGTAGTAAATGAGCTTTCAGGTGTTTACATACTTCCTATTTTAAAAGTAATTGTGTTGAATGCAAACCGACAAAGATAAAAGCAACAGCAGGTAGCAGGCAGTTCACATTGTCAACACATAACTGCTGAAGAAAATTCCATCTCTGAATTTCTCCATTCTTCCTGCAGTTTAACCAATACCAGTATACAGTATCTCACAAAAGTGAGTACACCCCTCACATTTTTGTAAATATTTTATTATATCTTTTCATGTGACAACACTGAAGAAATTAGACTTTGCTACAATGTAAAGTAGTGAGTGTACAGCTTGTATAACAGTGTAAATTGGCATGTCCCTTCAAAATAACTCAACACACATTCATGTGTCTAAACCGCTGGCAACAAAAGTGAGTACACCCATAAGTGAAAATGTCCAAATTGAGACCAGTTAGCCATTTTCTCTTCCCCGGTGTCATCTGACTCATTAGTGTTACAAGGTCTCAGGTGTGAATGGAGAGCAGGTGTGTTAAACTTGATGTTATCGCTCTCACTCTCTCATACTGGTCACAGGAAGCTCAACATGGCACCTCATGGCAAAGAACCCCCTGAGGATCTGTTGCTCTACATAAAGATGGCCTAGGCTATAAGAAGATTGCCAAGACCCTGAAACTGAGCTGCAGCATAGTGGGCAAGACCATACAGCGGTTTAATTGGACAGGTTCAAATCAGAACAGACCTCGCCATGGTTGACCAAAGGAGTTGAGTGCACATGCTCAGTGTCATATCCAGAGGTTGTCTTTGGGAAATAAATGTAGAGGTTGAAGGGGTGGGGGGTTAGCCTGTCAGTGCTCGGACCATATGCTGCACCAAACTGGTCTGCATGACTGTCATCCCAGAAGTAAGCCTCTTCTGAAGATGATGCACAAGAAAGCCCGCAAACAGTTTGCTGATAACAAGCAGACTAAGGACATGGATTACTGGAAGCATGTCCTGTGGTCTAATGAAACCAAGATAAACATATTTGGTTCAGATGGTGTCAAGCGTGTGTGGCGGCAACCAGGTGAGGAGTATAAGGACAAGTGTGTCTTGCCTGCAGTCAAGCATAGTGGTGGGAGTGTCATGGATTGGGGCTGCATGAGTGCTGCCGGCACTGGGGAGCTACAGTTCATTGAGGGAACCATGAATGCCAACATGTACTGTGACATACTGAAGCAGAGCATGATCCCCTCCCTTCAGAGCCTGGGCCACAGGGCAGTATTCCAACATGATAACAACCCCAAGCACACCTCCAAGACGTCCACTGCCTTGCTAAAGGTGCTGAGGGTAAAGGTGATGGACTGGCCAAGCATGTCTCCAGACCTAAACCCTATTGAGCATCTGTGGGGCATCCTCAAATGGAAGGAGAAAGAGCGCAAGGTCTCTAACATCCACCAGCTCTGTGATATCGTCATAGAGGAGGGGAAGAGGACTCCAGTGGCAACCTGTGAAGCTCTGGTGAACTCCATGCCCAAGAGGGTTAAGGCCCTCACTACTTTGTAGCAAAGTGTAATTTCTTCAGTATTGCCACATGAAAAGATATAATAAAATATTTACAAAAATGTGAGGGGTGTACTCACTTTTGTGAGATACTGTATATTGGAGATTAGGCATGTCATCCCTCAATATACAGTGGTGGAGCTGTCAGCAAGCCCAAGCACTGTCATGAGGGGGTGTCTTTTCATATTGAACTAGCAGCTTAGCAAAAGTTTTTACTTATGTCTCAATGTCAGGAAACTCAGATTGGCTTTGAATGAGATTTTCTGCAGTGATAGGCATGTTTGAGTGCTTACAGAGGTTGATCTACTAAAGGCAAATAGGCTGTTCACTTTGCAAGGCTATTTTCCCAGAGCTTAGTGAATGTGAGAAATCACTTTGCAAAGAATATCCAATTCTGTGTAAGAAAATTTTAAGAAAACAGCATTTTGCTTGCACATGATTGGAAGATGGAAGTCAGCAGAGCCTTACTTCATTCACTATACTAAGGGAAACTTGTCTTGCAAAGAGAAAATTCCCAGACAAAGTGAACAGTCTAGTTGTCTTTATTAAATGAACCCCATATGTAAGTGTCCTGCTGCTGTTTGTTGAGTTATTTATATGTTAAAATGCATGACAAATACTGTAAAAAAATTGCTACACCTCGCATGATTTTACATAATGACATTCAGTTTAAATTAACCGCTTCATCTCTGGATGATTTACCCCCCTTCCTGACAAGGTCATTTCTTGCGATACGGCATTATGTTACTTTAACTGACAATTGCGTGGTCATGCGATGCTGTACCTAAAAAAATATTGCGTCCTTTTTTCCTTCAAATATAACTTTTTTTTGGTGGTATTTGATCATCTCTGCACTTTTTATTTTTTGCGCTGTAAACACAAAACGACTGAAAGTTTTGAAAAAAAAAACAAAAAACATTTTTGGCTTTCTAATATAGACCACAGCCAATCAAAAATTGAAAAAAATCGAATTTTTTCAACAATTTAGGCCAATATGTATTCTGCTACATCACAATAGCTCCAAACCCCCAATAAGTGTATATTGATTGGTTTGTGCAATAGTTATAGTGTCTACAAACTATGGTTTATTTTTATTTATTTTACTAATAATGGCGGCGATCAGCGACGTATAGTGGAATTGCGATATTGCGGTGGACATTCTGACACTAGCTGACACATTTGACACTTTTTGGGGAGCAGTGACACTGGCTGGGAAGGGGTTAACATCAGGGGCGATCAAAGAGTTCCTAGCCAGTGTTTTATTGTACTATGCAAGGTGCTTTCCCTAGGGCAAGGCATGTATTTGTGTGTTCCCTACTGACAGAACAGCAATCTGCCTTGTTTACATAGGCAGACTGCCGTTCTGCCTGTGTACCGAAGGATTGGTGGGTGACAGCGGACATTAAGTCCATATGACCCGCTACTCAGCTCCCACTGTGTATAAACAAGCCTCTGGCAGCATGCATTCACGCCCGCTGCCCGGAAGAGCCAGATCATGTATATATATATATATATATATATATATATATATATATATATATATATATATATATGATCTGGTGCAGAGGTGCTGCCCTGTAGCAGTAAAACTGCTATAGGGTGGATCTTAAGTGGTTAAACAGACTCTGAGGTTGATTTACTAAAGGCAAATAGGCTGTTCACTTTTCAAATGAAGTTGCACTTTTCAAAGGAATTTTCCTCAGAGCTTTGTCAACTTCTATTATCCAATCATATGCAAGCAGAAATTATGTATTATTAAAGTATTTATTTATTTATGTTTTGCATGTGGTCAGGTATTCTTTGTAAAGTGAAACTTTAACATATTAGCTATGCTTTGGGGCATATTTCCCTGCATAGTGCAACTTCCCTTACAAAGTGAACAGCCTATTTGTCTTTAGAAAATTAAGCCCTCTGTCACCACTCCAATCATATTTTGACCAGAGTTTTCTGGTAATTTGTAATTTTGTAATTGTCTTTTAGTGCTGTGCTGTAAACACAGTTGCTCTACCTTACAGGTTCTGAAGTAATTCAAGTTCCTGATGTCAGACAGGAAAGCTTTTCGCAAACTGCAGAGACCTTCATTGCAGATTACGCAAGGTTTTCCTAGTCACAGCCTAGAGCTTGGTTGGTTGGTGTCAAGCTCAGGAGGGAGAGCAGCTGCATCTTTCTGCCAGGCACAGTCTCAAACACTGCCAGAAGCAAGCTCATTGAATCAATGCAGGTCACCACTAGGGAACATAGAAAACAATGTAGTATTTTACTACAGTGCACTGAAAAGCACAACATGTCACCACATTGCACTGTACTGCTGTGCTGAGATGTGTCACATTTTTTGAAAGGAGTATTATAGGAGTGTTGGCTGATGTCATGGACCCTAACAACTAGTCTTTATCTTGAATAGGTTACATCACATATGTCTCTATCATGTTTTACTAAGAAATTCCTAAATGCTTTTACAATATTGAGTAAAATTAGCTGTAGTTTTATGACTAAGTGCTCTGGAATCTGAAGCCTGCTAAGCCAATTTATAAAAAGGGCAAACAGAAATCCATTTAAAGACACAAATTTGTCAGGGTGCAGGATTAGTAAAATGTATCCAAATTAATTGTAAACAATAATACACACTTACATTAGGACAAGAAGGTGTGCATCTCCCAGCGACAAAGGGGATTGTGCAAGCATTGTAGAGCATAACCAATTACAATTCAACCTGGGCAGCATGCAGTTCGGTCTGGAACATAATTATTTTTACCTTTTTTGGGTGATCATTACCACCAAATACAAGGCACCGCTTCTTTTGTGCCCAGCTACGCCAACCTCACCATGGCTTGGGGGGGAGGAGTCCTGTATTTGGAGGAATAACCCATTTGCAACCCACTTAATTTTTTCAGGAGGTATATACAGTATCTCACAAAAGTGAGTACACCCCTCACACTTTTGTAAATATTTTATTATATCTTTTCATGTGACAACACTGAAGAAATGACACTTTTGTAGTGATGTAGTAGTGGGTGAATGAATGTAGTTATTATTTAGTTACAATTATTCTAGTTGATTAATTATTCCCACAGCAATCAAATCGGCTCTTCCAGAGAGTAGCATTCATTGGCTTCAGACAGAACAAAGTTCATAACACTTGCAACAGATGACCAAAATCCAACAGAGTAAATATTACAAGGAACAGTAGCCTTCAGAGTCCCATTCCTCCTAGACTAAATTCTAGACCTGTGCCTTCATCTTCGTGGAGAAAGAATGAATGAAAGATCTGCAGGTTTCTTGAATTCTTGCCTTGAAAAACTAGTCTGAAATCTGGAGAGGGGGAGGTTTCTCTTAACAACACATTAGTGTTTACCAGTTAAACAAGAGAAAAGACACAAACAAGAGGGGTGCACCGACCTCGTGCCATACCATTAAACAGTTTATTAAAATCATACAGATAAAATCATTATACTCACAAACGGAGCTGATGACAATGCTTAAAATTGAAAGTACATCCACTGGAAAAGATGAACACAACCTAGGCAGAGGGACTGGATAGAGGTTCTCTGAGCACAGGAGACTATTGGTTTTTGGTTTTACCAGTTAAACAAGCCATCATTTCCCATGAATGAACCCCCTCAAGTCTAATTACCATCAATAAATAAGTTTTGTACCATTTCTTTCAAGTCCTATAACTCAATCTACATTCCACAACCCCCTGAAAGTAACTGTGGACCTTTTGATATGTAATGCAGCTTTCCTGCCAGGTGTGTTAGCCATAAATCATGGCCCATGTACACCAATGTATATATTATAGGAACTGTGTGTGTGTATATGTATATAAAATATTACACAACAACTTCGCTACAATGTGTACATCTTGTATAACAGTGTAAATTTGCTTTCCCCTCAAAATAACTCAACACACAGCCTTTAATGTCTAAACCGCTAGCAACAACAGTGAGTACACCCCTAGGTCTGGAGATATGCTTGGCCAATCCATCACCTTTACCCTCAGCTTCTGTAGATGGTAGAATCATTATATGGGATGACTCCTCAACTGTCATTGACTCCTTTGTTCAATATTGCAATACCAATAACATTTTGTTCACTCATGTTTGGAATTCTACCTCCCTTGTCTCCTCTGCCTAGGTACATAAGTAATATCCCTAAGGGACAATTTAGTAGAGTAAGGAGGAACTGCACCTTTAAAGCAGATTATGTTTCACAGGGAGCATTCCTCAAAAGCAAGTTCCTTGACAAGGGGTACAACACAGAACTTATTGACAAGGCCGACCAAGAGTGTCTCAGTTTCCACCCTAGCTAAAAATCTGGTCTTATCATCCCAGTCAGGTGTCAAGTTTTTCACACATTTTCACTGCAGGGTTAAACAAATGGAGAAAACTGTTCAACAGCATTGGAATGTATTGCTCCATGATGCTAAATTAAAATCTGTTATTCCCCTAAGACCATGATTTGTCAATACAAGAGCCCCCTAACATCAAAAATGTTATTGCTCCCATTAAACTGCAGGAAGTTCATAAACCCTCCTTTCAACTCCTGACCACTATTTGCTATTTAGAGGGTATGTACCAATGCAAAATGAGATTATGCAAAATGTGTCCTTTTGTTAACCATAGCCAAAAAATGTTTAATGACCATAGTGGCAATGTGTACACCATCAACAATTTCTCTACATGTGCCACCGCTTTTGTAGTCTACTGCCTATTTTGCCAGCGTGGCCTCCTTTATGTAGGCCATACCATTCATGCAGTTAGATCAAGATTCAGTGAGTATAGAAGGTTAATTAAGGATGGAGATGTTGATCACAGCGTCTCAAGAAAGTTTACCCTCAAGCACAATAAATCCTTTAAAGGGCTCAGAGTTTTGGTGATTGAAACTATTCCAAATAACTCCTCTTTTGCTGAGAGATTCCAGAAACTCTGTAGGCATTAAACCTTCTGGATTTCAATGCTGACCACTCTAGCTTTGAAGGGACTCAATGAGGAGCTGGAGGTTCACACCATGCACTTGGCTCAACACCACTGGCATGTACAGTTTCATTATATACCACGTGGGCAGGACAACTGGACGTCTTGGTGATAGAACGAGGGACCATTTTTCTCCTATAAGGACCAATAAAAACACCAATCTGGCCAGACATTTTAACCAATTCCATCACCAGAGCTTTAAAGGGGCTCAATGAGGAGCTTGAGGTTCACATCATGCATCATGCATGTGTTCATGCTGTGGCCATTTGGGTAATCCCCACACCATAACATCATGTTCAAATGTTTTTTCCTCAACCATCACACAGCTTGTCAACTGCCACACTAGGTTCATTATATACCATGTGGGCAGGACAATTTGACGCCTTGGTGATAGGATGAGAGACAAGCTTTTAAAGTTCAGATCATTGAAAGGGTGAATCGTCCCATTCACGGTGGCGATCATTTTTCCCTCTTGTGCAGGAGGGAGATGTACTGGATTTTTAAGTTGGACACCTGTATACCCGAGGTTTCAATTTTGAGTGGGATATTACTCATTACTAGGAATAGTCCGCTTAACCTAGGGAGAGTATTGCCATTATCTGTCTGCTTCTATTTAGAATACTTTTTATTGGCTCTCTCTAATCTTTTTTACTATTTGATAATTGTTTTTACTATATGATAATATTTTCATATATGAGTGCACTGATAGGAATTCTCATTTGCTCTCCTTGTTTCAAGTTTCTAATATCCTCAACTAAATTTTAACTTAATTTTTCTCAATAAAGTTTTGATATATATATATATATATACAGATATATACAGTATGCTTTTGATGTATGTTTTATATATTTTTTTCTTTAGCTAGCCATTGTAGATTCTGTAGACGAAACCAATAGACCATTTTGTTCCATTTTGTCACATTTGTATTTATTTATTTTTTGTTCCATTTTTTTATTTTTTATTTCCTCATTTTAAATTTTTTCTACACTTTTTTCTTTGTCCATTTTTCTTTGTTTGTTTTGTTATTATGCATATGAGGTCTATTGGGCTCCAGCGTCTATGATTAGACCATTATACCCGATAATTATTTTTTCCTATTATATGGCAGCCAATGATGCATTTAACCACCCCCTTGTCTGAAATCCCCATGATTAAGCTTCTGGGATGTAGCGAAGCATGTTGGAGGCGTGGCCTGTTTGAGACTGACACATACTCTTCTACAGCAGACTTGCAGAGATGTGCGGCTTAATGTATTCTTTCTTTATTATATGCGGAGGTTCACACCATATTATAATTGTTGTTAGTATTTATTCATCTGTGCACACTATGTTTATTGAAGCCTGCTGGTTTCATATAAAAAAAAAATGTTATTTATTACTTATTCTCATTTATGTCTTTTACATATTTTATCTTCTTTATATTTATATTAGAAAACCTGGAAGTATGACCGCACTCTGGACATGGAAATGAAGTGATTTATTCCAAAACTTGATTGTGAAAATCCAAACAATAAACAATAAACAGGCAGATACAGGTGTAGAACCCACAGAGCTAGGTTAACGCGTTTCACAGACCCACTGTCCGCTTAATCATAACCATGGTTTGGTTATGATTAAGCGGACAGTGGGTACTTCCAGGTTTTCTATTCAGCTCCGGTCTATGGACCAGACGTGCACCTGGGATTTGGAATCAATACATACACCTCCACCTGGAGCGGCTTGGTTCTCCTTTTTTGCTCAAGTTCTATATTTATATTAACTTGACAACTACTGTATTTGTATTTTAGGAACTTTTGATTCAAACATTTTATTCAGTATTTATACATTATCATCCATATATATTGTGTGAGAACTAGCATCAAAGGTAGAGTGTTTAAGGACACCGCCACTCGCTTGTCTTCTTTTTAAGGGCTTTTCTTATTAACAGAAAGTTCAGCAAACACAAAAATAAGTTTCCCTCACAGGGGTTTTCAGCATTTCTTCTCTTTCAACATAAAGAACATTCAGCTATTCTGGCTTGTACTTGCAGCACTGCCACTCTGACCCTACACTCCAGGCCCTTGTCTGTCTCCCACAGACGGTTCACTGGCCAACTTGGTGCACACAGCTAGCAGCCTCTTGCTGCACTGGCTCCCACTGGCACTGGCTGTTCTGAATACCTGGACCCAAGATTGGAGATTTCATCCCACCCGGATCACTTAGAAATCTCCAGGTTCCAGGTCCCAAAATGGACTCATGGAAAACCATGAGGAAACTGAAAAGTCAGTTTCCTATTCATGTTACAAGCTCCCTGGAGCCCCTTAACCCATCTTGTTGAGAATTCTGTGTCAAAGTCGCCTTCTAGACCCCGGTAGGACAATGCTCTGCCACAATGGGTATATTTATGAGTCAAAATGTATACCTATGATATTGAGATCTCATATATTCTTATTTTAATTTAACTTAATTTTTGCACATGCTGATCATTGTGTTCAAGCTGCATCAATAAGCTATGCTGCAACTTCTGTTTCTCCCACTGTATGTGCTATTTACTTGCACCCGCCAGCTTAAAAGCTGGCTGTGTTCTCTACTGGGCAGACTTGACAAAGCAGAAAAGGCTTTCTGTTGTGGAAGGATGGCCATAAGTTGCCGCCATTCGTTCTGTGTTTGGAGGGTCTGGGGCTTGCCTACAGGCTTACTGATCCAGCAGTCCAATGGTTGCAGGAAAGAAATTTGCTCTGTGTTTGGCTGACCCTAGAGCTTAAGAGTGCATTCACACTTGTGAATGCACCCGACACCGATTACATGCAAGAACAGTCTTCATTCAGAGGCAATCACAGTTAATTACTGGAAACCCCCCCTGAAGTTCTTGCATGTAATCAGTGTGTGTTTTATTTGCAGCTGTTAATGCACCCTAATAGCTCAAACCTACACAACTGAATAAGTCAGAAGTTGCCCATTTGTTTCCTTGTTTTCCTTGTTTGCTCTGTTCAAGCAGCTCAGTATAAAGTTTTAATCAGAGAAAGAGAGTGAGAGAAACTCTGAAAATAAACAGCTATGATATACTTTTAGAAAACTCATAATACTTTTTGTATCATGGGTGCATTTAGTAGTAAAAAAAGATTTAATTTTAGATATACCTGAGCCATAAACATAGTTTTATTTAACTAGCTGAGGCTATAGAATGTGTGCTAGACATGGCCAAAAAAATCATCAAAATACATAGGACATGTGTAGTACTTACAATCCTTCTGCCCTTCTCTACACCCTTATTACCAGAAATGATAATCTCTTAAAATAAAAGCTGGGAGTTTCTGTGTAAAGTCAGCATCTCCGGCAGCTGCTGCTGTAAAAATAAACTGTCTGATGCAGGGTTTATCAACACTTTTCAAATGTGAATAGTGAGAGATAAAGTAACATTATTACTTTTGTAACTATTCTGTTTAATTCATTTGGAGATCAAAGGGATGAATATCAATCTGCAGATGCCAAAGTTAAAAGAACTTGACAAATGAAAAAAAAAAATGTTTGTCCCTCCCCCTTTAACCCCTTATTAACCCTTAGTCCTAATGAACTAATAGCCCTAATGGACTCTTTCCCCTTCTCCCTTTGACCATTATTTTGTCTATTATTTTCCTGCTATTTTTTAATTATACTTTACTAACCATTGTCATTTGATTTTTTTTACTTTTTTCATTTTTGTTAATTTTTTTGTGTCACAGACACAGAACAGAATTGACAAAGAAGCCATTATTTCATGTATAAATAATATGGCAATGCTTTGTACTAGAATTCAATTTTTAAGACAGAGCAAACATAAAATAAAATGTTTACTTTGTATCTACAGTAACGCTATTTAACTAACACTGGTCAAAATGGAAAAAAACGTTTTTTTTTGTTTTGCTTTTTTTTTGTTTAAGGAATACATAAAAAAATTATATTTGCATGACAAAATGAAAGCCTTATTTGTCCATAAAAACAATATAGGTATTACTTTGTTATCTTAAGTAATGCTCAATAAACCGGTCCTTTACAGAAATGTAAAAATTTCTCTGGCCCATCGGGGGTGTACAGGTGTGAGAGCTGACTTGGTTTAGACAAGAAAAAGGTCTCTCAGGTACATTCTTCGGAGGAGGGAATAAACACTGCTATATATAGGTAAAAAAAATAAGATGTTTTACTTTTTGCTATAAAACATATCCAGTGAAAAAAATAAAAAAAAAATAATTTCTTCATAAATGTGAAAATAGCAAACGATCCTCCACCTTTTCACCCAGTGAGTTAGACTTACTCACCAGATGCTCTGATTCCTATTACGGGAATCAAACCAGCCTGTGAACTGTCAGGGTTCTCCTCCAAACATCCTGGATTGGAAGCCCACGATCTCTGGCTGCGCCGTTTTTCTACAGGGCACTCACCTCCCATACACAGGAGGGAGTGAAAAAGAAGTGGAGCCGATAATGGTGAAGTACTTCTGGGACGCCGATTGCGCTCCTCCTGCGTATCACTGAGCGGAAATGATGTAGGATCCACAATGCCCTTATGCGGCGTTTCGTCAGTCAACATGCTGACGTCATCAGTCCCTCTGAGGTGCCATTTTGAACTTCCAGTATGAGAGAGTGAGAGTGATAACACCAAATTGAACACACTTGCTCCCCATTCACACCTGAGACCTTGTAATACTAATGAGTCACGTGACAACAGGGAGGGAAAATGGCTAATTGGGCCCAATTTGGACATTTTCACTTAGGTGTGTCCTCACTTTTGTTGCCAGAAGGTTAGACATAAATAGCTGTGTGTTGAGTTATTTTGAGGGGACAGCAAATTTACACTGTTATACAAGCTGACCATTCACTACTTTACATTGTAGCAAAGTGTCATTTCTTCAGTGTTGTCACATGAAAAGATATAATAAAATAGTTACAAAAATGTAAGGGGTGTACTCACTTTTGTGAGATACTGTATATACTGGAATTTTTATTATTTTTATATATTAGTAATGGCAGTGATCAGTGCTTTATAGTGGGCCTTTGATAGTGCAGCTGGCTATTTGACAATAAATTAAACTGAACTGACTAACTGACAATGACATCACCAGTGACACTAATACAGTGATCAGTGCTAATACTATACACTGTCACCGTACTAATGAGACTGGCTGGAAAAGGGTAAATATCTAGGGGCAACCAAGGGGTTAACTGTATGCCTAACAATGTGTAATGTGTGTAATGTATGATGCTTTTACTAATCAATGTGGTTGTTTTTTTCTCCCTGCTTTGCAGGGAGAAAACACAGCCACATTGCTGCTTTATATACAGAGCCATGTGATTTGCTAAACCAATCAGCATGTCCCAGCCATAAATCTTTGGCCAGGACCTACTAACTGACTTGTGCAGTGATACGTCCCAGAGCGGCTGTCCCACCACCGTATGTACATGGGGCGGTTCGCTAGTGGTTACAACACTTTGAACACCATTTAATAGTTTTTCGTTTTCCTCACTGGTTTATGTGCATGTGTCATCAGTTATTTTACTGATTTTGAATTTTGAAAGTTTTGATTTTAATGTGTGATTTTTAATGATCTGAATGACCCAAAGATTAAAGGAAGAACCTGGAGTTTCTCAGCTGTTAATGCAAAGGCTAACATGCACCTGCCTATGCAAGGAAAAGGAACATGTGTGCTTTAAGCCTGGTCCCTACTCCCTAGTAGCACATACTCACTTTTCCTTCAATACCTCACCACTCCATTCAATTACTAAGAGTAATAGAAAAAACAGACACATGTAAGTATGTGCTAGTATGAAATTCACTCCATGTATCAGCACTGGTGTTTGATGATTGACACAGCAATGCCTCAAGGAGGTGAGTCAGCCCTGTGTAAGCTCTGTCTGGAAATTCTACTCAAGCAAGTCTTTCTATCCTAACTCCATGTTCTGAAATGGGGGGGGGGTGAAGCTGTTGCTCTGCATGTGTAAAGTACAGGCTTACTGTGGGGAGAAGAAGTGATTATCGCTAGTGGCTATAGTAGCCACTAGCATTAATTGCAAGAGAATCTGGCGTACATTCAGCCTGCCCAAGATTCAAAATTTGCACCGTGTATGGCTGGTCTTACTCTCCCTGTTAATTGCACATATGATTATCCTTAATGTTAACCCCCTCCAATAGTCTAATGGTATATTTAGTATCTGCAATTGCACATACGAGTACTCTGCTAGTCCACTGCTACTCCTTTTTAAGATGTATTGCAAACATATCTGGAATTAAGTTTCACTAATTTACACAGAAATACATAAAGGAAACTCACACCAGGGAAAGTGTTAAGGCCAGTCTGATAAAGTTTTGATACTGTAGTTTGGGAATTAGATGTGTAATTTTGTGTTAGCTATTAGTCCCTATACCAGGCTGTATCACCAGAGTTTGGTGGAACCTTAATGTTCCTTCAGGGGTTGTTAGGAGTTCCTTTTTTTAGTATCTGCATAGTGCCAGCACAAATACCAGTGGCATGGGACCAGTAATTATTAAAAGGAGGCACTACACTGACCACTAGTGTACCCCACTTCTCACCAATGTAAGGGATATTCTTCCCACTGAACACCAATGTAAATGTAAATTTTTTCCACTGATCACAAGTATAAATGGCTTTTCATCTATTGACCACCACTGTAAGGGATTTTAGGACAGCTATGGTACTGAAATATTTAAAGCTTTAAGATTTGACACAACAATGTCACAAGGAGGTGAGTCAGCCCTGTGTAGGCTCTGACAGTTGAGTAATTTAGCAGGTTAATTAAAAACCTTCTAGTTGTATCATTTAGCTGCTTACCTGTGATGCTCATTGAGGGGAATTTAAAGGATAAGTTCACTTTTGGGAATATGTGACATTCCCCACTATTGCAGCTGCTGCCTGCTCCACTGCCTCCGGTGACAGCAGGCGGGGGATCTTCTCCCCCTGCTAGCTGTCACTATTTTTTTTAAAAAATGAGACTCCACCCCCCAGCCGTGTCATTCATTCACAGAGTTCTGTGAATGGGAAACTACACGGCTGTCGGCTTGTAGTTCTCAATGAGCTACCATGGCACTTTTGAATGCTTTGGTAGTTCATTGTCTCTTCGTGTCAGTGTGTATCAATCTGCCCGTACGAGGCACCAGCAGAAAGATAAACTGACAGGTCTGCAGGAGTCCTGCATGGCACCCAGGATCTGCTGATCGCGGGTGCAATGCTTTACAGGCTCCATGTAAAGAAATAATAATAATGCACATTTTTTAACCTGCAAAAATTAAAGGTGAACTTGGAGCAGCCATAATATGGAGCAGCTGTGCATGGCAACCAATCAGCTTATATCTTTCATTTTCAACGTTTACCTGTACAAGCTGAAGATAGAAATTGATTGGTTGTTATGCACAGCTGCTCCAGATTATGGCTGCTCTATTTTTTATAAATTCTATAACTTCTTTATAGCAGCATGGCATATAACATGTTCTCTGGAAGTGTCTACCTTTTCTCCATCTTTTCCCAACCTGTAATTGGGCTGGTAGAAACAAATCTAACAAGAATATAAAGTGTTTAGTGCATACAGAATTATATTTTTCTGCTAGATACAAAAAATATATTTTTGTTATGTGTTCTTGTTTCTCTCGCATTATGATTCTTTTCAATGACTACTTAAAATTCACTTTTTAATCTTTTAAGAATTGTGGGTGCCAGGGACAATTGTAAATGAGCTCAAATCATCTAACAAACATTTATCTGACATGCTTGTAATGAAGTGTATCCAGTTTAGTAGTGTTCTCATTTAATTTACTTTTCCCTGAAATCAGCTGAACTTGCTATGAGATTTTAGAACAGAAGATATGCCAATGCATGGTAGCCTAGATTATTTGGAATAGATCTGATTTATTTATTGATCAGTGTACAAGAAATCAGTAAATCACCCATGATTTTACTGCAGTTTAGTGAAGTTTATTTTAGTGTTGGTGAACATTCCATCTATCATCAAAAAATGGCATGTTTTATTCAATGATCTATATCACCTCTGGGGAAGGCATGAAAGAAAATTCTCACTTTGCCTCCTGCTCTGGTGAATACTGGAGAAACAGTGCAGCATCTGCAACACCACGTTGTTTCCCTGGAGTTTACAAGAACATTCAGCACTGAGACTGACTAGACTGTGCTTACCTTATTATTACAGAAAATCACTTAAAACCATGAACTTGCATAATTAGTGACAAGACTAGAGTTGAGCGAACACCTGGAAGTTCGGGTTCTGCTGGTCCGTCCGAACTTCGGGACAAAGTCCGGGTCCGGGTCCGGACGGAACCCGAACGATCGCACGGACAACGAACCCCATTGAAATCAATGGGGACCCGAACTTTTAGGCACAAAAATGGCTGTAGGAAAGTCCTGGAAAGCCCCAGAGGGCTGCAAAAGGAAGTAAAATGGGAGTAAGGGTAGGGCAAGTGCCCTACAAAAAAATGGGGACAGGGAAATAACTTTAAATATTTTTAAAAAAATAAAAACTTAAAAAATGCAAAAATGGAGGTGAATGTGGATCATCTTCAAACTGTGTCTGAAAAGTATTAATTAACGGTAGAAGCCATATAACTGTTCTAAAATCATCTTCAAACTAGGGCAAGTGCCCTACAAAAAATGGGGAGAGGGAAAATAAATTAAAAT
>BLSH010485095.1:181107-206282 GCA_018402905.1 Glandirana rugosa | reverse complement strand
GCCCCCCCCCCCCCCCAATGTGTTCTCTTGGTCCTGCAGGTGTATCCACCCAGTGCTCCTATATTGGCCTGAGATTACCTGATGTTGTGAGACTGTCAATTGGAAACCCTTACTATGTGATGAAACTGATTTTAACAGTCACAATGTGAGTTGCCATTTGTCTTTTCACCACAATGAATCTGTTTTCTGCACTCAGATTGTGCACTGCCATTCTTCTTATCTGTTTGCCCACTTCAGTCGCTTCAGAGGTGCTGCATCTGGTGCAACGAGATCAGCAGAAAGTTACCCTGAACGCTCCAATTGGACTCCATGAACTTTTTGCTGTTCTGCATAGACATTTATGTACACACAAACACTTATTGCTCCATATACCCCATTACTAGCATGTAACGAGAGCTTTTCATAGTCTGGGTTGACACTATAAGTTTGGTATAGAGTAACACAGTACCACTTGGACTGTAATACTAACAACAGAATGAATCATTGTATATGTTCTTGTCCAACAATGTTTGATCATAGGATAAGTCCACTAAATGTGGAGCATTGTACCCACTTGTCCAACATTCCTAAACAAGGCAACGGAGGAACCCGGATAGCAGGTATGAGATAGCAGAGAGAAAGGCCTTTGTATATAACTTCACTAAAGGTTAAGGCAGTGGTTCTCAACTCCAGTCCTCGGGACCCACCAACAGGCCAGATTTTAAGTATTACCTTGGGGAGATGCAGACTAGAACACTGCAATCACTGAGCAGCAAATGGTATCACCTGTGATGTATTTCAGTTATCCTGCAAACCTGGCCTGTTGGGGGGTCCTGAGGACTGGAGTTGAGAACCACTGGGTTAAGGGGATAAATGATCCCTTTAAGTTACCTTGTAGTCCAAGAGGTTCAATCCTCAGCACTGAAATCTTTATATCTGCCTGCCAGGTGATTTTATAGGGCAACTTAGTGGAGACAGTGGTAAAAACCTGGTACAATATGCCTACTCTTTGCCCCAAGTTATACACATATCAATCAGCCAATAAATTAAGAGAGTGCAAAAAATGTAAAATTTTATGCAAAAAAAAATTAAGAGGGGACATTTTTAGTAAGTGAAGAAAATAATATGGTGCTTGAATCCCTTCATGGTTGCACAAGTGTCCTATGGAATTCAGACCTTATTCCAGCCACCATTTAAACTGTTGGGGATGCAGCCCTGGTGAAAATACCAAATTGTTAACCACTTCAGCCCCGGAAGTATTTCCCACTTTAGGACCAGAGCCCTTTTTGCGATTCAGCGCTGCGTCGCTTTAACTGACAATTGCACAGTCGTGCGACGTTGTATCCAAACAAAATTTGCGTACTTTTTTTCCCACAAATAGAGCTTTCTTTTGGTGGTATTTGATCATCGCTGCATCATTTCTGATCGCCGCTATAAACAAAAGAAGAGCGACAATTTTGCAAAAAAACCCAAATTTCTTACTTTTTGCTAAAATACAAATCCAAAAAAAAATATAAAAAAACATTTTTTTCACAGTTTTTGGCCGATTTATATTCTTCCTCATATTTGCGATAAAAAAAAATCGCAATCAGCGTTTATTGATTGGTTTGCGCAGAAGTGGCCGCGTTTACGGATGATGAGAATTCATTTTTGGGGTTTTAATTTTTTAAAATTTTTTATTAGTAATGGCGGCGATCTGCGATTTTTAGCGGTACTGCGATATTGGGGCAGACATGTCGGACCATTTTGACATTTTTTTGGGACCATTGGCATTTATACAGCGATCAGTGCTATAAAAATGCACTGATTACTGTGTAAATGCCATTGGCAGTGAAGGGGTTAACCTGCAGGGGGCGCTCTAAGGGTTAACTGTGTTCCCTGGGCGTGTTCTAACTGTGGGGGGACTGCCCTAGCAGGGGAAGGGACGTGATCACAGCTTCCGTGTAGAGGAAGGCTGTGATCACAGCCCTTCCCCCTTCACAGAACAGAGGTCCGTGTTTACTTACACGGACCACCGTTCTTTCACTCCGGGGGGGCATCGCGGGTAGCCGGCGGCGATCGAGGCCGACCCCGCACCCGCTCCCTGGCCCTCCCCGAACACAGTGAGCGAGCGGGCGCGCCTCCGGCGGCACGCGCGCACTCACAGTGCGCGATCTCGCAGCCGCCGTCAGATGGCGTCGATTTGCGATATCGCACCACTTTGTCGCCGTCAACCTGCGGTTGGCGGTCGGCAAGTGGTTAAAATGCAATGTCAGTTTGGTATGTGTGAAAGATTTGCTAATGGTGAAAAAAACAAGAGAAAAAGTGTGGGGTCCCCCCAAAATCCACACCAGGCTGTCACGAAAGCTTGCAGCCTGGCTGGATGGGCAAGAAGCGTCTGGGCCTCCCTCCTGAACTATACTAGGACACATGCCTACAACCAGGGCTGGTGCAAGGATTTTTGACACCCTAGGCGAAAACTCATTTTGCCGCCCCCCTTTGGCTCTACCCCTGACTCCACCCCCTTGCCCTGTCAATTTATACAATGGAGGTGGCGGAGGTAGAGATTTTTTGCAGAGCCTTTCTACCCATTTCTTTAGCCGTGGTCCACAGGACCGCACCTGTGCCCCTGGATCCGCCTCATTTTACTGCCCTGGGGTGCTGCCAGCCACGGCTCTCCATTGACATGTGTGATTTATGCAGAGCAGTGACGGATAAATAGCGGATGGGCGCCCCTGGTGGTAATGGCACCCTAGGCGGCCGCCTACTCCGCCTAGTGGTAGAGCCAGCCCTGCCTACAACATGGGGAGGGTACATTGTCAAGAAGGATCTCACCTGCAAAGCACCTTGTCCCTATATTGATGAGGACAAGGGCCTCGTCCCAACAACCCTGGCCAGGTGGTTGTGGAAAACTGAAGGGGAGGGGGGTTATCAGAATCTGACAGGATCAATCTTGTCCAGAATCTTGATCCTTTCCTAGGCTTGAGGCTGGCTGTCACTCCTGACCTGCTATCTTGATGTCTAAATATCTTGCCATTCCACAGTATCTAATCATTTCTAGACAAGACCTTGACATGTCTGACTACTTAACTTTGCTCTTGACCCTTGACCTCTGACTTCTTCTTCTCTTATTATATATTTAACTTCCTTTTTCATCTATGTGGTACCTCACCAGCTGTATCCTGCTGGATGTCACACAGCAACTGACACAAAGTGGGGGACCGGTGACTACAAATCCACATTGACAATACTGTCACAGTAAATTCCATTTTGGCATTGTAGCATTAGTAGATGTAATTGGTTTTAAATAGGTAAAGCAGTGTTTTTTTGTATATATATATATATATATATATATATATAGAGAGAGAGAGAGAGAGAGATATCAGTATGTACCACAAATTCAATGTATGTCTATGTATGTAATCATTACAGCATGTGCACTTAAAGGGAGTATGGGCATGTATCTAAAACATGATTACAAAATGTATGCAAAACTATTCATTGAGTATTATCCAATTCAAATGGCCTACAAAATTCATAGAACCATGACAGGTTTCAGTGTCTGCAAAATCGTAACAGATTGTCAAAAAGGGTTAAAGCAGCTGTCCTCCGTGGCTCCCTTTAGCTCTCAAGAGCGTGGAAAAACTGTATTGTTTGCCGTAATCATGACACAGATCTGCATGTGTATGTCTTTAATAATTCATGTTGCAGCTTGTCTCACTGTGGGGACAGATGTCAGTGAAATCAGTGACAGCCGATCATGCTGATCCCGAACATAATCATGTGCAAGCTGATCCTGCAATGACACTGAGCCTTGGGAAAGGTGCTCATCAAAATGGATATGACAGTGATTCACAGTGACAAAAAAAAAACTGAGTATTATCTCTGTTAAAGCAACATCAAAATAAACATTTGTTTGTCATAGCTCAACTCACACACCAATCTACCCTGCCTAAAGCAAAATAAAAATGATATTAAAAATGTATTTTAATGCATTCCTTGGTTTTTAAAAAGTGCCTATGTATCAAATGTCTGTATTAAATATGTGGATAAAAAAACAACAATGTTCACCATTGTAGTATATAAAACGGGCACACTTTTGATGGAGAGGATCAATATCTGTCTTAAACACATTGCAGAGTGGGGAGGTTTTAGGATTCCTCTCTGGCTTTTATTTCTGTCTGTGACTCTACTGAGCATATATCTCTTTACTTCTAATCCTGTGATGCTCACACAAGAAATTAGGAGAATGGTCATCATGGTGACAGGAACCCTGCCTCAGTGAACTAAAATATACAGTATATATTTATCGAAAGACTTACCATTACTTCCACTCCTGAAAGGAACAAAATGTTTCTATCCCAAATGAAATAAAACATTTTGGCTTGAGTTAGGCTTTATATTGTATTTATTGATAAATATCTTTGTCACAGGGACAGGTTTGCCCTCATCTTCTCTTATAGTGACAACTTAACCACTTGACTACTGGGCACTTTCACCCCCTTCCTGCCCAGGCCAATTTTCAGCTTTCAGTGCTGTCTCACTTTGAATGACAATTGTGCGGTCATGCAACTCTGCACCCAAACAAAGTTTTTATCATCTTTTTGAGGCAGATAGAGCTTTCTTTTGGTGGTATTTAATCGCCACTGGGTTTTTTTTTCTTTTTTTTTCCAAACAAATGGAAAAATATTGATTTTTTCTTAGTTTCTGTTATAAAACATTGTAAATAAGTACTTTTCCTCCTTCACTGATGTGTCCTGATGTGGCTGCACTGATGGGTACTGATATGCTGCACAGATGGGCACTGATAGGCTGCACTGATGGACACTGATGAGGCTGCACTGATATGTGGCACAGATGGGAACTGATAGGCAGCACTGATGGGCACTGATAGGTACTGCTAGGGAGCACTGATGAGCACTGATAGACGGCATTGATAGGCGGCAATGATAGGCGGCACTGATAGGCACCGACAGGCAGCGCTGATGGGGACTGATTGGCAGCACTAATGGGCACTGATTGGCAGCACTAGTGTGCACTGATTGGCAGCACTTATGAGCGCTGTTGGGGCTGCACTGATCATCAGCACACTGATGATCAGTGCCCTGATTATCAATGTTAATGTCCACTGTGTGGATTACCACTAATCGGCTCTCCTCTCCTCACGCGTGGTCAGTGTGAGAACAGAATTGCTGGTAGCTGTCAAATCCTGTTTACACTGTGATCAGCTGTGATTGGACACAGCTGGTCTCATGGTAATGAGCTGTTGCGATTTGCCCTTTGCCCCAATCTGTGATCAGCTGTGTCCAAAGGACATAGCGATCACAGATCACTGCCGATGCGCTCTGGAGGGGGACATCAATAGAATGTGCAACCACGCTGTAGCTGCCATTCAACTATAGTGCGGTCATGAAGAGGTTAAGCGGAACTTCACTCTCTCAATTAACATTGACTATTTTTAATCCTCATGCTGTTAGCATTAGTAAATAGACAGGAAATTATACCATATTTACTTGCTTGAAACATTTTTTTTACATTTCTTCAGTTACATCTTAATTTCCAGGCCTAGACGAATGATGTCATACATTCCAGCAGTCTCCAGGAGGGGAGGAGGGGTATTCTCAGCTAAGCACACCTTCTGCTTGCATGCCTCAGCTAACGGCAGATGGATTCCAGGAAGTAAATGATACATGAATTATCTGCCCTTACTAAAGATGGCCATGCCCAGAAATGCTAGGGAGTGTTTTCTTTGTGATTTCTTTGTGAAATAAAGCATGGAGACATGGATGGATGGATAGATGAGTTTGCAGTGAATATTAAATATGAATTAAATAACATTTTTGGGTTGTAGTGCTCAGATGCATTGTAGTTCTGCTTTAAAGAAAAAATTGGAGAAAAACCTGAGAACTGCTTGAGAGAGGAGGACTGTTTGTCCCCAAAATGTTGCAGTAGTAAACGCTCTCATCACTGCTCTGGGATGACAGGTAACCATTACACAATATAAAATATATGTTACAATATAACTAGCTTACCTGGGTATGATTAGCATACTCAAACTCCTTTGGGTTTTATACAGTAGGAGACAGGGGCGGCCCGTCCCTTAATAGCGCACGGGCGCCGCCCTCTCTATCCTCGCCACCCCCTATATGCTAAATGGATAGATTCATGCATAACATGAATATATCCATAGCTGCAGTGGCCACCCCCTCTTCATGCATCTGGCCCCTTTCATGACACCGGCCGCATGAATTACAGCGGCGGGGTGTTTTTTTGAAGCACCTGATTAGAGCCATAGGCTCTAATAGGCTTCAAAATAGAGTGGACTCCAAGCGCAGAGCATTGCGCTTACAGCCCACTCAGGTGTATTAGAAAAGCAAATGAATATTAGTTTTTCTAACACTGAATCACCTCTCTGCCAATCAGGAATCGCGTGGTTGTTACCCATTTCCCAATTGGCTGAGAAGTCAGGTGATCCTATTGGACACCTTGGAGGAGGAGTAGGGGCCACCGTGATCCACACCACGGAGGAGGAGAAGGAAAGCACCCACTTGCTGGACACCGCTGCCCGCCCACCCACCACTTCCTAGATGGGGTAAGTGCCAGGCTTTGTCCGACTGTTTGCCACCCCCCAAAAGAAAAAAACACTGGTAGCCACTGGTAAGTGAGTCTGAAAGGCACACCACATATTTTTTTGCATTATGTGTGTACTATGTAGGCTAGTTGGCTGTTAGCAATACACATAGTTACCCTTTAAAGTGTTTGTCTGCTTTTGTAGCCAAACTGGAATAACACCTACTTTATATTTGTTACATTCCCCATTCACATAGCATTACTTAAAAAAAAAATATTTAGAAATTACTTGCCTGTTTAGATGCTCTATTCTGGACTCTCAGGCAAGGAAAATTCCTAGGTAGTTCTCTATGCTTCAGATATAAGGTCAGCGCTAATTATTAAAACCCTTCACACCCCAGTCCATAGAAGTGTCATTCCAGGTATGCTGAACTCCTTATAGCCCAATATAGACTTGGATTCCACACCATCCTCACTGGTTTTGGGTCTTTAATAGTGCTCAACTTGGCAAGATGGTTAATCTTGAAAAAGAAAGAAAAAAAAACTTTATAGTGTAGTACCGTCTGACTGCACGTGTGCACTAATTGCAATGCTTACATTAAACACTCTCAAAAGTGTCTTCAATAAACCACAAAATGCATTCTTATGTATACACCCTTACCCCCAAATTTTAAAAGTCTTCTATAGGACTCCAATATAACACTCCTATGTGTCTTTATATCCTCTCTTGAAAGATCTTCCTCCCTCTCCTCCAAATAGGCGTCCAAAGCTCCCAAAGAGGAATTTTAAACATATTGTGTAATAATGCAAAATACTTTTCTCACAAAATATAATATGTACTACTCACAAAAAATATGTTTAGAAACGTGTATATTCCTTTAAACCTAGTCATAAATCCACCATGTGTATTGTGTTCCACCAGTCACTCCATGCACCTTACCAAATATCAGATTTTTATTGCACAGTCAGCCATTTCTCTCTGATGAATGTTTCTCCACCTTACTGTATATCCAAGAATATGCATGAAAAAATCTCAGAAAACAAAAATAAAATATATAGTGTAATACTGCTTTAAAACTACAATTTGTAAGATGGTACCATAACCATAACATGCAAATTCATGCACTATCCTATAACCACTGTGGAAATGTGTTTGCAAGCCTACTGGTCACTACGTGGTCACTCCATGCACCTTACCATCTGCTATTATGTAAAAGCTCCTTTCCAAAATAATCTTGCCATCAGCACTCCTCCTGATTTTCCATTGCTCAATATTAGGACTCCCCCATATAAAGATATCAAAAAGGGCCCATAGTGCAGCAATATCACTAAAAATCCAATATTTATTATGCACCAATTCACTTACAAACAAACACTTTATAAAAGCCTGTAAATCTCACTCAAGTTGGCCATGCGGCACTTCCGGTGTGCGTGATGTTGTCACTTCTGGCGTCCGACATCACTTCCGATGTGTTTCGTCCAAACTCAAATGGTTAAACAGTAATAGAAATATGCTGCAGAAACAATAATTGATATAAAGCACAATCCCTCCTAAACCCAATGCTGGACAATCTTAACTAGTTGAAGCTTTAAAACAATTACAGTTCAATAGTCAGTCAGTGATGTACTACTCTATCTCTTCTGCTGGTCAGTTTGTTCGGATCTACCTGTTATGGTGGGATGCTCAGAATAGTGGCTCTTTAAAAACTGATGCAGACACTGATAATGACACTGAGTTTCTTGCAAACAATGCTGTCCCTCTTTAGTCAAGGTGTAGTGCAGGGCCAGCCAGTGCCCCTTACCAACTCTGTGTCAGCATATGATCTCCTCCTGTTCCCTGTTGTCAGCATGACCAGACAGTATCTGCAGCGTCATTATGCTCAATCAGGCAGCGGGCTCTGTCGGCATCAGAGAACCTCTCTGATATCACCAACTGTCCGTCATCATCATTAAAAGCTAGCACGTGTACTTACTGTCATATTGAAAATCTGAGAATATATCATATTTTACTTTTAGTGGAGATAAGCCTTTGAGTGGGGCTTATTACCCAATGTGAGGACCCTCACAAATACGCTTGCTAATGCCCAGGAACAGAGGTGCGGGGGTCATGGTCATGCAAAAGTCAGCATTAAGGCAGCACCCAAACTTAAAAGTGAGCCATTGCCTTGCACAGTTCCACTTGATACACTGAGAACTTTACTGTGAAGTACTCGTCCCGTGTAACCACATACCTTCTTCTTCCATATAAATGTAACATTTTTAAGGGGAGTCTAATGAGCTTCTCTGTTACTAATGAGCTTAAATACTTTATGTGAATCCACTTTTTACTTCCTCTCTCTCTTCCTGTATCTATCAGGCTAGGTCCATATGTTCTCCGTGCTGCAAGCCTGATCCCAGGTCCAGCAGGGGGCCGAGCTCTGCAGAAAAACCCTGGAAAGTCTGGCTAGCAGAGCTAACCCTAACTTCTCAGGCAGCACCACTTCTGCTGGGAAGCATTAGCTAGGTACTGCAATTAACACAAAGGAAAATACACTTGACTCCAGAAATACTGAACACAACCAACACTATAACACCTCAGTATCAGGCAGGTTCCATAGAAGACCCAGCCACTGCAGAAAGCACTGCCTCAACTCATACCAGAGTACTGAACTTCAAGTGGGATGGCCCTTTGTCTCCAGCTGCTTGCCATTGGTATCAGATCTGGGGCTTCTCTAACTTCTTCTCTGTGGTCCCAGCCCAGGAATGGCTGCCTCCAGATGCATTTTTGCCTTCATTGTGGGTGATTCTGTCATGGAAGTCAAATGCAATAGCTGTTCATGTATTGTAGTATTTACTGAATTAGTCCTGAAACATACTCCATGACGTCTGCATCAACAACACTACAGTCGTCTTCCTCCTTGTATTCCATCTCCTGCTGCCTCTTCCCCACAGGAATTGAGTCAGTAGGCAAAAGATCCTTCTGGGCCTTAGACAACAGGAAGTCCTTTTCTTCCACCTGCTGCTGGATCTAACTTCCTCCAGTCAAAAAAAAAGGCCAAAGGAGACACACAAAAGGTTTTTGTTTTGTTAATCCCAGCCTTGTCACAGCTCACCCTTCTGGTCGCCAGTTTAGTCTGTCCTCTTCGCATAGTGACACAGACGGTCATTAATAGTCTGCTGTTGCTGCTGATGCAGCTGCTGCAGCATAGTCAACATTATGTTCTGGATGGTGGGTGTACCATATGCGGGCAATTGGCAGGAAGCTTATGTTGTCACTGCATCTTGGGCTGGCAATCCAGGTTAGTAACAAGTGGTCGAGTATACATGCAAACAACAATTATATAGCTTTTAACAAAAATTACCCAGTAAAACGTGCATTGATTTTTAAAATTGCATGTGATTAATTTCAGCACTACACCCACTGGAAACTTGTGGATCTATCCCCCTATGCTGGGTTGCTGGGAGCAGGAGGTCAAGATGAACACATTGTATGGCTAACTAAACTGCAGCATATATGGATCTATGTATATGTATTCATAAGCACTCACATATGTATATGTACATATATCCTATCATAGGGAGCATATATTTGTCCTCTTTCCCCATATTTCCATCTGAACATCAAACCAAATTAACCCAAGTTCAAATATGTGCACCTACCAAAAATAAGCTTGGTGAAAAGTATAGTGTGAATAATGGGGGAGACAAACAAACACCTGCCTTCAGAGTAGCAATAAAGTCAATATTCACAGGGGTAAAGTTATCCTTGGGGCAGAGAAAAGAGAGCACCATAAACAATCACCCCACAAGCACCACCACTTCAACAATATCTAGTGGTGTTCCAGTAGACAGGAGCAACCCCCCCCCCACAGGGATATAACTTAGTATACAACTTACACTACTGAAATAAAGGTGCTCATCTATGTTTGTGCAACTGTCTGCAGTGACCATCCTCCTTGAGAGCTGCCTACAAGTATTACAGGTATCCCTGCTGCTTTTATATACATCCATTCCCCTCCTCCCCACTCCTGGCAATGCCTGTCACCAAAAATTGGCATATCAAGCAGGGGCATGGGCAGACACAATGGCCAGTGGGATACCTCCCCTGCTATCTTGGAATGGGAGAGCTCTCCTGGCACCAGTCAACAATAGTACTGCACAAAGGTTTCAACTATCTTGGAGAAGCCTTATGGGTGTGGCTATATTGTTGGACACCGCCATCTTGGAGAACTCTTTTGGGGCAGCCATGTTGATGTGTTCCAGAAAGAGGCAGAAATACTATATATAGCTTAGTCCGCCCCTCCAGCAATGGCTAATAATAGTACTGCACAGACAGCTGCCACCATCTTATAGAATCTTTATGCAGATGTCCATACTGAAGTGGATACTGCCATTCTGGAGAAGTCATCTGAAGGTGGTCATATTGTCATGGACCAGGAAGAGGTAGAAATGCTTCAAAGCCCCTCTTTCTCGCTATCCAAGACAATGTGAACAGATAGATGAAAAAAATCCCTATCTCCCTGGCATGTTCAAATGACCTAACATGGGCATAAGCCAAATAAACCAGCAGGAACTCCATCTACATCATCTGGGGGCATATGGCTGACATGCAAACTGTACACATATACTAGCATGCCATCTGTGTTGCTTCAAATGCAAAGTAAGTATCTAGGAGGATATTATACAGAAAATGTAAAAATGGGACATTGTTCTATGCAGAACATATGACAAAAGTTTGCATATCCACCCATGAATGAATCTAGCTCAAACTATGGCCCTAAAACATTAGCAGAGAATTTTTCCATATGTTCTGATCTCAACCCATATGCAAACAGATAGAATAAATGTACAGCATCAATCCATATGTTCTAGTTAAGTCCCAGTTTCAACATATGTAAGAAAAAATACAACACTAGTTTCCGAAGAATATATATCTTTTTATAAGGGAGTTCAGCTCAAAATGTGACACCAACATATGGGCAGAAGATCTGTCCATAAACTTTGGATACTACTGGATATCCCGGGATCACTTCTATTTATCCAGAAAACTTTCAAAGCTGAGACTCTCAATCAGACCAGGAACACATGTGGCTTTTAAATCATATTTCCATCTTGCCACCTTCTGCCCCACTGACACCATGTCTGTCAATGCCCCCTCCTCTATTTAAGCTGTGTACATATTCTAATGCAGAGAACTTTATTACAGTGTCGTTGTAATTATGATTTAATCCAACATGGCAACTAATCAGAGTGGTTTGTTTTACATTAGCTATTAGAAATGTATTGTCATTGATCAAACTGAAAAAAATTCTCGTATCCCTACAGTATATAGAATACTCTGCACTTGCACAGCAGTATGTAAATTATGCTCGTGGTCTGAAAATCAGCATAATGCTTGGGCTTCCAAAGTCTATTATTGGGTAGAGTGATACTATCCCTTTCCATTATCCATGGGCAATGTTGTAATTGCAGCATGCTAAAGTGCCTCGGGTAGTATACAAGGGTCCTTCTTCTGAGGATCTATATTTACTCTGTTACTCTGTGTCATCCTATCTCTCACTGACCTTAGTTTTTTTTTTTAACTAACTCCAGTTTATCTCTAGCATATCTTCTTATAGTTCACTCAGATGCGAGTAAAGGCCAATATTTGGCAAGTATATTTCTAAGTTTTTGATATTGTTGCGACTACTCGGGGTCGTCTACCCATCAATCATCGGCAGGTGATGGATAGGTCGCACTCCTGCCTTGCCGATCCCAGGTCTGAGCTCTGAACTGCTCCTCCGCCTCCTGTATAAGTCTGCCCCCTCTGTGCATGTGCCAGCTCTTGAGAAGAGAGACAAGTGGTCGGGCAAAAACAGAGGTTTGGGGGTACTCAATTACATGGGCGGGACTGAGAACAGTGCCCATTCTAACAGCCGAGCGGGGACACAGGATTTAATGTGCAGTCTGTATGAGGATATGGGAGCTGAGTGGCCACACACAGCTTTAACCCCACAGCTGCCAGGAGAGAGCAAAGTAGGTGGCTCACAATTAACCCCTGAATTGTCAGGCCCCTTTACCATGTTTCCAGTGGGCTCTACTTACAGCACCCAGTGATTAATGTACAGGGAGAGGAAATGCGGTGGAGGGCGGTCAGTGGGAGTCTGGGTCAGTAGTTTGGGGGGAGTAGGAGTCTGTCAGTGAAGGTCGGTATTTGGGGATGGGGAATGTCATTCTTGGGGGAGTGGGGGTATGCCTGCGGGGAACAGAGCACCAGAATAATGAGCAGTATAGTATCACTACTGCTTCCCTGCTTTGCATGTGACGCCCTGTACACATATATCACTGCCCTACTGTCCCCATCTACTGTCCTACAGACATCGTTCACTGCCCCACTGACACCGTCCACTGCCCCACAGACAGCGTCCTCTGCCCCACTGACACCGTCCACTGCCCCACTGACAGCGTCCTCTGCCCCATTGACACCATCCACTGCCCCACTGACACTGTCCTCTGCCCCACTGACACCATTCACGGCCCCACTGACACCATTCATTGCCACACTGACACCATCCTCTGCCCCACTGACACTGTCCACTGCCCTGCCCCACCGACACCATCCTCTACCCCACTGACACCATCCACTGCTCTAACACCACCTTCTGCCCCACTGACACCATCCTCTGCCCCACTGACATCATCCACTGCCCCACTAACACCGTCCATTTCTTCTTGCTGTCCTTGCATTTTATCAGGGCCTTGCTAGATAATTTCTTTAAGAGTTAGTTCACACTGCACACTAAACCAAAGCAGTTTAGTGGGCGGACATCTGTTAGTTTTGGCTGCAGTGACCCAATGGGGGTGAAGTGTGATGCACGTTTAAGAATATTAAACAGTTTCCTTTGTTTTGTGTCACTGCACAAAGTGATACTTCATTTATGTCACTGCACAGCAGCATGGTGCGTTGTATTTGATGTGTGTTGACATACATGGACTTCCAGTGCGATGCGATATTATGCAAACATTTTGCACATCACACATCTTTGGAACGCGGAGAAACAGTGTTCTAGTATTAACATGACACACAGAAAACTGTTGTCTTCTGTGGGTCATTGTAGTTACTTGCATTTATCCATGAGGAAATAAAACGCACTTAACTGCACAAAAAATAGCTGAATCCTGCTGATCTCTGATCTCTTCCATGCTTTCAGGTAGATCTCCACCTCTCAAAGGTTCACAAGGAAGGAGGCGCTTCTAAGAGTAGACTGTATGACAATTTAATAAAATGTATATAAAAATGGCAACTCACAAACATAGCATGTGAAAGCGCATGTACAAATATTCTGTGGGTGGGAGAAGCCAGCAGCTCGCAGTCCAGATGATGTGCTCCAAATCCAGGGTAAGATATCATTCAGCGTCCATCGCCGGCTTGGACGCCACAACAAGGCTTGTCATACAGTCTACTTAGAAGCGCCTCCTTCCTTGTGTTTCTTCTACAGTGGCCTGGGCTTCCCCACCGGAGTGCAGCCTCTTTCAGTGGACCCCCCCTTTTTTAAATTACCCAAAAAGAGACTTTAAGGACTGGTCTTGCATTTAATTGCATCCCTTTCCCTTTTCCCCCTCTTCCCTACTCATTGTAAGTACGTGTTTATTTGTATTACCTATGCGCCTCTTCCTTGTATTTACCTCTCAAAGGTTGCCTAGCCCTGCCTTGCATACATTTTTATGTTTTTTTATTCTTTCTTGGCATAAATTGTATACAAAGGCCTCACAGGGTTGTTGTTTCACACCTCTGGTAATACCATTTTATTTTCAATAGTTTTTATTTAATTTTCAGAAGTAACAATACAAAGTAATCACAATACAAAAGATATAAAGATTTTGGCTTCTGTCCATGGACTCGTGTACAAATATGAGAATAAAAGGATATAACTGTGTATGAGGCATTATACCCATCTAGGTTGAAGGACACCTTATAGAGGTAGCCTCCGTAAAGTGGGAGGATTTTCTCTATCACTCAGACACCCCAACTGGGAGCAGTCTATGTCGTAGGGTGATAGCTCCATTACTTGACGGAAATAAACAGTCTCATCAGAAAATATACCAACAATACGTAAGGATAAGGTTGACTCCAGGACTGAGCATAACCATTTAAAAGTTGTATTAATTCTCCAAGATGTACCGTATTTTTCGCCGTATAAGACGCTCCGGAAAATATAAGACGCACACAATTTTAAAGGAGGAAAATCTAGAAAAAAAAAATTCTGAACCAAATACTGTAGTAAAATATTTTCATCACGTAATGTTCACCATTGCCCCCACTCATCACTGTAATGTCCACCATTGCCCCCCACTCGTCATCACCATCACTGTTCCAGTGCACCATTGCCCCCACACTAATAATAATAGCCAGTAGTTTAACATTGCCCCCACACTAGTAATAATAGCCAGTAACATTGCCCCCACATTAGTAATAATAGCCAGTAACATTACTCCCACATTAGTAATAATAGCCAGTAACATTGCCCCCACATTAGTAATAATAGCCAGTAACATTGCCCAACATATTAATAATAGCCAGTAACATTGCCCCCAACATAGTAACTCACTGTTGCAGAAGCGCGCTCTGGTAGGATCCGCCGCCGCCGGGTGTACCAAGATGGCCGACTGCTCCGGAGCTAGGCCAAAGCTGCGGCCTTTCCTAAGGCCGCGGCGGCATTGCGCTCCGCGGAGGCAAACTGTCTATTCGTCGTATAAGACGCACCAACTTTTCCCCCCCAGTTTTGGGGAAGAAAAAGTGCGTCTTATACGGCGAAAAATACGGTAGATGGACTGCCCACCAGCGAAGTTCTATATGCCCAGATCTCATTCTCAATGGAATTCTAGCCGAAGATCATGATCCAAGCAGGGGGAGATCTAGGGGTTAACTGTGTTCCCTAGGCGTGTTCTAACTGTGAGGGGGCTGGGCTGTCAGGGGCATAACAGATCTAACTGATCCCAGTGACAGGGATCAGTAGATCTCTTACATGCCGCCTGTCAGAACGGGGAACCACCGTGTTTACTTCGGCGGTTCCTCGTTCTTTCACTCTAGCAGCTCATTGTTTATTTACGGTGATTCACGGAATGCGTCCACACTGCCGCAGTAAAAAGGCAGTGCGTGGTCAGGAAGTGGTTAACTAGAATATATTGGCCCTCTTGGTCAGTGATCTTTTGGGAATGAGAGAAGGGTATATTTTTAGATAGAAGGATGGCAACTCCTCATTTTTTAATTCCAGCGTTCGCTAGGTAAAAGGTGGTGTATTTATGGTGGACAAATGATGGTCTGTATTTCCCAGGGAAGTGAGTCTCCTGGAGTAAGAGAATGTCGATTCCCTGTGAGTAACAGTGCTGGAATGCTTTGCACCTATTTATGGGCAAATTAAGGCCTTGTGTATTGTGTGATGTCAAGGAGAGACTTACCCGACAAAGTGGAGGTGGTCATGGAGGCAGTAATGGGTGGCCAATCTCATGAAGCTTTCTCGTGTCTACGTTTCCAACTCTTAGTTCACTGGTAGGCCAAGCTGATGGGAAGGTGGTCAAAGGATTTCTTGCTGACCTGGATTTCTCCACACAGATGTCTAGAAGAAAGGTAATACCATTTTAGTGTTTTATTGCTCTAAGAAAGGCCATAAACCGTTCAAATCTCTTGCTGAACCGGCCGAGATTCAAACCATGTACATGCAGGCAGAACGCATCAAGCTGATTGATCGATCAACTTGGGTATAACCAGCATGTTGGGTTTTATCTGTGATTATCACTAGCGAATTGTATAGCCGCTAGCAACAATCACTGTCTTCTCCCGGTGGGGACAGCTAGATTTAGTAATTTTTAAACCGTGTACCCTGAGGAAACTTATTTTTTACTTGAAAAGGTTGAGAAAGGCTGCTCTAAACTCTTTCTTGTAAACTTAACCATAGGGTTTCAGCTTTCACTTTGAAGTCGGAGTAATTTGTACATTTTCTCCTTATTCGCAAATTTTAACTGTATGGGATATTATTGGCCAAAAACAATGGAACGCTTGTTGTAAAATGTTGCCTGTGCTTGGTTTCTTATAACGTGTGCATGCTAAGGAGTCATCCTGCTGCTCCTAATTATTTCAAAATCAAGGAAAGTAATGCTCATATGACTGCAATTCATTCTTAAGTTTAGATTAAATACATTTTTATCCATATTTTTCCATGAAAAAAATTAAACTCCCATCTAGTACCTGTCCATAGAATTAATACATCATTGATGTAAGAATACAAGGCTAGTATGTTTTTCAGGCCAATTGGACCGGTATCTTTGGAAAACAACAGTCCTTTCCCATCACCCCAGGTATGGGTTGGCAAACAATGAGGTTTAATCGAACATAAAGATATTCTGGGTCAAAATATGTTCCAAGAGTTGTAGTACACGTAGCAGCCTCCCTTACCTCCAAAGGCCTGATGGTGACCCCCAGAGTCAGGAAGAGTTGACATTCCTCCTCAGGGTGCAGGTTACTAGGCATAGTGGGTGTAATGGAAGATGGAATGATGGGCGCAAGTCACTTTTAAAAATGAACAAAGAGAGTTGTATTTCTCTTAACAGGGACAAGGGAGAGAGGGTTAGGGCACAGGACACTCTTAGGCAAATGCAATAGAAAATTGGCAGACTCCGCACACAAAAATAGAACTAGGCTGACAGTAATATCGACAAGGGCCTTTAAGCTGAATGGCACAACCTGTATTTTGTAGCAACTGCTATCTCCTATAGCAAAACTTCACTCACAATATCCCACTGTAGATCTTCAAGCTTAGCCCCCAGCTACCTGCTGGACTTCTCAAGCTTCACACCTACCCGCTGTAGCCTTCAGGCTTAGCTTGCAGTCTCTCACTAGACTTCTTGGACTCCCAGCTATCTGCTGGATCCCCCGAGCTCTTCTCTCAGCTACTCGCTGCATCCTTCAAGCTGCACCCAAGCTACTCGCTGGGTTCCTGGGCTCACAGCTACCCACTGGATCCCTATGGCTTGACTCACAGCTTCCCGTTGTACTTATCTTCAAGCTTTACTTACAGCTACCTGCCATTCTCCTTCAAGCTTCACTCACACCTACCCGCTATATTCCTGGATGAGTCTCTACTAAAGCTTTCCCACTAACTTCACTGTCCCCGGCTGGTGATACCACACATTAACCACTTCCACACCGCCTACCGTGTATTTACGGCGGCAGTGTGGACGCTGAGCGCGAATCGCCTTAAAAAAGCATCGATCTGCGAGTGGCTGCTAGGGGGAGTGCCGCACGCCCACCCCACTCCTGAGGAATGCGGACCCGATGTAAACACGGCGGTTCCTCACTCTGTTAGTGGGGGCATAGGAGATCTCTTATGCCCATGGTAGCCCAGTCCCCTCACAGTTAGAACACACCCAGGGAACACAGTTAACCCCTAGATCTCCCCCTGCAGGTTAACCCCTTCACTGCCAATGACATTTATACAGTAATCAGTGGACATTTAAATTTCTGACCGCTGTATAAATGTCATTGGTCCCAAAAAAGTGTCAAAAATGTCCTACATGTCTGCTGCAATATCGCAGTACTGCTAAAAATCGCAGATCACCGCCATTACTAGTAAAAAATAAAAAAAAAACCCCAGAAATGAATTCTCATCATCCGTAAATGCGTCCACTTTTGCGCAAACCAATCAATAAACACCGATTGCGATATTTTTTTTACCAAAAATATGAGGAAGAATATAAATCGGCCAAAACCGAAGAAAAAAAATGTTTTTTTAATATTTTTTTTGGATTTGTATTTTAGCAAAAAGTAAGTAATTTGGGTTTTTTTGCAAAATTGTCGCTCTTCTTTTGTTTATAACGGTGATCAGAAATGACGCAGAGGTGATCAAATACCACCAAAAGAAAGCTCTATTTGTGGGAAAAAAAGAACGCAAATTTTGTTTGGGTACAACGTCGTACGACCGCGCAATTGTCAGTTAAAGCGATGCAGTACCGAATCGCAAAAAGTGCTCTGGTCCTAACCTGGGAAATCCTTCCGGGGCTGAAGTGCTTAAACTCAGACTTAGGACATAAATCAATGGATCAAAGACTACAAATTAACCAGGCTAGTTACCACCTAGCACAACGAAATTTACTAGCAGTCCTGTTTAGGACAAGGGTGCTACATACAAAATGATTAAAACCCTACACATTACAGTCTTGCTCTCTAAGTGTAGATTCTAATCCTTTCCTGTAAGGGATGTTGCTATATAAAGACTTTAGGTCAAAGGCTACCAGCCATGTGTTTGATGGAACACGAATGTCATGTAGTATCTTTAGTAAGTCTGTTGTGTCTTTTACATATGATGGGAGGCTCATGACATTCACTTTAAATAACTATCAATTAACCAACACATGTTTTCTGTTTGACACCCTGATACAATAGGCTGACCTGGGAGATTCTGTAAGTCCTTACAAGTTTTAGGGAGGGCAAAGAATGTGGGGATTTATGGTTCTTTGATATTCAGAAATGCATACATTTCTTTATTGATAACAGACAAAATATATGCTTTATAAATAATTTCAGCAAACTCCCATTGGAACTCCAAAGAAAGATGAAAGGGAAACAAGGACTTTACTTGTACCCCAGGGAAGGAATTTAGTACATTTCACAACACATATTTAAAACCCTATTTTATTAATTTCTTAAAAGACATTGCTAAAAAGTTATCGTCAACAAACCAGTGCTGTAAACAAATGGGCAGTGCTTGTAGTTGTTGCATTTATGACTGAATATCATTTCTTCAGTGTAAACACTGAAGCAATGACTCATTCATTATATCTGGAGTCAAAGATAATATTGCTTCCAATATGTTGCAATATTCAGAATGTATGTCAATTCTAGAAATATTATTTGAATCAATACTATCTCTGACTCCTGATATACTGTAATGAATGATTCATTTCTATACAGGCAGTCCCCTAGTTATGAACATCCGACTTATGAACGACTCCTACTTACAAACGGAGGCAAACAACAGGAAGTGAGAGGAAATCTCCCCCCAGGAAGAGTTATTATGGAAAAAAGGTGTCTCCACTGATGCTTTATCACCAAGGTTTGTTTCCACAACAACCCAAAATTTTCGAAATCCAATTATCATTGGGACAGAAAGTGAGGTGACATCTTCTGAACAGAAACATAGACAGCAAAACAAACATTACAGGGCTGTTACTCCTTCCCTATGCTATCCAAAAAGCTTAAAAATATTTGTTTTGGCTGAAGCTACACTTAAAAAATGTACCTGTTCCGACTTACAAACAAATTCGACTTATGAACAAACCTACAGTCCCTATCTTGTTTGTAACCCGGGGACCGCCTGTAGTGCTAATTCTGAAGAAACAATATTTAATGTGCAAAACACGTTGATTACAATGTAAAATGTAAACTTCCTATGTAAAATAAAGTTCAAAACATGAACGTGAATTAGAAGTAATCAATCTATCATCTCATCCTCTTGTAAAAAAGTCAGAATTGAGCTTCTGTCCATCCTATACTATAAATAAATTTGATGTCATCAAAGGCCTACAATTGTTTTAGAAAGTTAATTTTACATAGTCTACATGACAAATAAAAGGAAGACCCTGTTGGGTCTAGTGAATATCTTGCCAAATGTCTTACTATTCAGAAATGTAGAGCCATTAAGGACCTCACTCTACTCTTAGAAGAGAGTGAACCCCTGGATCTTATTGATTAGATTGATCTGGAAACATTACTGTTAGAACCATTTGATTCTACTCCAGAGCTACCTCCTCAAACACTTAAAAAGAAGTCACAGAAATTTCCAGCTCCAAGTGTAAATTCAAACTTTACTGCCTTCCTGAAATATGTGTCCAGGGAAATCGTGGAACCCTGTATATCCCAGTCCCAAAGCTCCAATATCACCAAAAAGCAATTAGCTCTGTGCGAGCTTAAGGCCAATTATAATTTAACCATAAAAGGTGCAGATAAAGGAGGAATACAGTGGTAATGGGCAATGTCATCTATGAAGAAATGTGCTGAAATGTGCTAAGAAATAAATCTTGGTATCGTCTAATTCCTATATTGATGGTTAATAATATCAGTTTGGAAATGTATCGACTGGTGGATGGAGCCTATCGTAATGGCATAATTACTCATGCTGTCTGGGAATATATTAGAACCCCATTTCCCAGATCCCAGTGTCTTATACATTTCCTAAGATTCACAAAAATCTGAAAAAAAACCTCCTGGCTGTCCTATTATATCAGGAAATGGCCCCCTTGTAGAAAATGCCAGTAGACCCTTGACATTATTTTGAGATGCTTTGTGAGCAGTTTACCTTCCCAAGTCAAGGACATCATTATTTTTTTTTACAAATTATTGATGATGTTGTTGTACCCAGTATGGGTGTGCTGGTAACAATTGATGTTGAATGTTTATACAGCTCCATTCCTCATGAAAATGGTCTCCAAGTGATACAAAAAGGTATTTGGCAAAAAGCCGACATGAGCTTGTATATAATAATTTCATTCTGAATTTACTAGAGTTTGTTCTTTAGTAGGTGGTTTCTGGACACCACCAGTTGGTGGTAGTAGGGGATTCTATAATCAGAAGGACTGCTAGAATAATTTTGTCGCCAGTATCACTTCACACCAAAAAAGTTTGCTGTCTTTCTAGTGCCAGGGTTCAGCATGTGGCGGACTGGATAAATTACTGGGAGGGGCTGGGCAGGACCCAGCTGTCTTGGTCCACATTGGAACCAATGGCAGAATATATGGAAGGTGGAGGCTCCTTAAGAATCAATTTAAAGAACTAGGCTGCAAGTTGAAGGGAAGGACCTCCAAGGTGATATTCTCTGAAATATTGCCTGTGCCATGAGCAACACAGGAAAGACAGGGGAGATTAGAGAACTGAATGCATGGCTAATGACCTGGTGTAAGAAGGAGGGATTTGGGTTTCTAGAGCACTGGGCTGACTTTTTCATAGGGATACAACCCATATGCTAAAGATGGTTTGCACCTAAATGTAAGGGGGTCTGCTGTGCTGGGGGAGAGGTTTATGGGAAGGATGGAGGAGTATTTAAACTAGGATTGAGGGGGGAGGGAGAATTAGGCTATAATGGGGGAGACAGGTCAGACAGGGGTCAGTCCCTAGTGGTGGGTGGAATGGGGAACGATAGGGGGAGGGTTATGGTAGGTGATATGAAGGTCCCCATGTTACAAACAACCATTGAAATTGTACTATTTGTACTAAAATAAAAAAAATATGCAAAATATGTGTGCAAAATGTGACAGTGAATTAAAGTGTTTGTTCACCAATGCCAGAAGTCTGCCAAGCAAAATAGGTGAGTTGGAAGCTTTGGTGCATGAAGAGAAGTAGGATTTAATTGATATGGCTGAATCTTGGCTTCATTCATCACTTGACTGGGCTGTTAATATTCCTGGCTATGCTCTCTTTTGGAAAGATAGGATAAAATAGAGGGGTGGTGTCTGCCTCTATGTGAGAAGTGATCTTAAAGCGAGTGTGAAAGAGGACCTAGTTGATGGAGGCTGAAGCATTGTGGGTGGATCTGCACATGGGCGTGTGTACTACATAAGTAATCATTGGAGTTTGTTATAGACCTCCCAGTGTTAATGAGGAGGTGGAGACTCCTTGCACAGATAAAACTTGCTGCAAGGGATGGGACAGTGATAATAATGGGGGATTTTAAACACCCAGAAATTGACTGGAGTAATGGCACTGCAGGAACAGTTAAAGGGCAAAAATGTTATGGTCCAGTTCATTGAGGCCCCGATTAGGAATGATGCTCTGCTGGACCTGGTAATCTCAAACCATGCAGAGCTTATTACTAGGGATGAGCCGAACACCCCCCCCGGTTCAGTTCGCACCAGAACATGCGAACAGACAAAAAGTTCAGGGCGAACATCCGAACACCATTAAAGTCTATGGGACGCGAACATGAAAAGTCAAAAGTGCTCATTTTAAAGGCTTATATGCAATGGTATTGCCCTAAAAAGTGTATAAGGTCCCGGGTCCTGCCCTAGGGGACATGTATCAATGAAAAAAAAATTTTTTAAATCAATCGTTTTTAAGGAGAAGTGATTTTAATAATGCTTAAAGTGAAAAAAAAAAGAAAAATTCCTTTAAATATTGTGCCTGGGGGTGCCCTTAGTCTGTGTGTAAAAGGGCGCATCTATGTGAGGTGTAGAACATAGACAGAGCAAAATGACATTTCCATAGGAAAAATCGTAATTAAAAGTCGCGGCTGTATACAAAAAATCGCTGGAAAAAAGTGTGTGGGGCCCCCCCAAGTCCAAACCAGGCTCTTCTGGTCTGGTTTAGATATTAAGGGGAACCCCACGCCAAATAAAAAAAAATTGACGTGGGGTCCCCCTAAAATCCAAACCAGACCCTTATCCGAGCATGCAGCCCTGGCCGGTTAGGATGGGGGAGGGACGAGCGAGCGCCCCCCTCCCCTCCTGAACCATACCAGGCTACGTGCCCTCAACATGGGGAGTATGGGTGCTTTAGTGCCCCCCCACCTCAAAGCACCTTTTCCCCATGTTGATGGGAACAAGAGCCTCTTCCCCACAAGCCTGGCGGGTGCTTGTGGGGGTCTGCGGGCAGGGGGCTTATCGGAATCTGGAAGCCCCCTTTAATAAGGGGGCCCCCAGATCCCAACTCCCCCTGTGTGAACAGGTTTGGGGAACATTGTAACCCTACCTGTTCACCAAAAAAGGAGTGTAGTGTAAAAAAAAAACATTAGGCAGTTTTTGACAAGTCCTTTATTTTGTATTATAGCTCTTTTCTTCTTTCTTCTTTCTTCCTCCATCTTCTCCTGGCCCGCTCCTTCTTCTGGTCTTCTTCTTTTAGTCTTCTTGCTTCCTCTCTTCATCTTCTTTCCCCGCCGCCGCGCTCTCCGCTGCTGAAGTCTGGCCCCTGCGCGTCTCCCCTAATAGGCGGTCTTCACGATGACAGTTTTTTTATAAGAAGGGGCGGGGCCACCCGTGACGTAAATTAGTGACCCGCCCCCTCTGACATCACATGACGTCAGAAGGTGGAGGGTTCACCCAGTTACGTCACTTGGTGGCCCCGCTCCTTCTTATTAAAGTACTGTCATCGTGCAGGCCGCCCATTCGGCAAGACAGGCAGGGGCCGGACTGCAGCAGCGAAGAGAGCAGTGGCAGGGAAAGAAGAAAGAAGGTGACGATTGAAGGCATAGAGAGGAAGCAAGAAGACTAAAAGAAGAAGAAGAAGAAGACCAGAAGAAGGAGCAGGCCAGGAGAAGATGGAGGAAGAAAGAAGAAAGAGCTATAATACAAAATAAAAAACTTGTCAAAAACTGCCTATTGTTTTTTTTTACACTACACTCCTTTTTTGGTGAATGGGTAGGGGTACAAAGTACGCCAAACCTATTCACATGGGGGGGTCGGGATCTGGGGACCCCCTTTTTAAAGGGGGCTTCCAGATTCTGATAAGCCCCCTGCCCGCAGACCCCCACAACCACCGGCCAGGGTTGTGGGAATGAGGCCCTTCTCCCCATCAACATGGGGACAAGGTGCTTTGGGGGGACCTCAAAGCATCCTCCCCATGTTGGGGGCATGTGGCCTGGTATGGTTCGGAGGGGGGGAACGCTCGCTCGTCCCCACCCCTTCCTGCCATGCCAGGGCTGCGTGCTCGGATAAGGGTCTGGTTTGGATTTTGGGGGGGACCCACGCCACTTTTTAAAAAAATTTGGCACGGGGTTCCCCTTAAATTCCATACCAGACCTGAAGAGCCTGGTTTGGATTTTGGGGGGAACCGCACTTCATTTTTTAAAAAATTTTGGCACAGGGTTTCCCTTAAATACCATACTAGACTTGAAGGGCATGGTCATTTTGGGGGGAGACGCACGTCATTTTTTTTTTTTTTATACATGCTGTTGTAAATTACATAAAAAATTGTGATAAAATCACCCAGTCAAACAGGTGGCCAAAAATTGGGCCTTGGGTGCTGGAGGTGCCAGAACACTTTAACCCCTTGCAATTACACTTGTTGGACGGAGGAAGTGGGCCTGAAGTTGTCAATTAGTTTACAAATTGTGACGAAAGCCACCAATCAAACAGGTGGCCAAAGATTGGGCCTTGTGTGTTGGCGGTGCCAGAACAATGTAACCCCTTGCAGTTACACTTGTTGGACGGAGGAACTGGGCCTGAAGTTGTCAATTAGTTTACAAATTGTGACGAAAACCACCAGTCAAACAGGTGGCCAAAAATTGGGCCTTGTGTGTTGGCGGTGCCAGAACACTGTAACCCCTTGCGGTTTGTCTTGTTGGACGGAGGAACTGGGCCTGAAGTTGTCATTAGTTTTCAAATTGTGACGAAAGCCACCAGTCAAACAGGTGGCCAAAAATTGGGCCTTGGGTGCTTCAAGGAGGCAGGTTGTTCTCATTGACGTTCCCCAATGTCACAAGACCGTGGCGGTTGTGTGTTCCGAGTTAAACACCGGTGGACAAACTGACCACCGAAAGTAGTGTTAAACATTTGATTAACTGTTGAAGTCCGGGTGAAGGAGGCAGGTTGTTCGCATTAACGTTCCCCTATGTCACAAGACCGTGGAGGTCGTGGGTTCCGGGTTAAAAACCGGTGGACAAACTGACCACCGAAAGCAGTGTTAAACTTTTGATTACTGTTGAAGT